>SKCR01024957.1:0-127618 GCA_019454045.1 Zanthoxylum bungeanum | reverse complement strand
GATGGGATCCGGTGCATTAGTGCTGGTATGGTCGCACCCATCAACATTCAGACAAAAATGTACTTAATCCGAAATTCTGCGTGCTCTCCCAATGTGGACGGGCCCTTACCGACTCGAGAACCTAGTCCCGGGCATAAGCACGCTTAACTGCGGAGTTCCGAAAATTTTATATTCAATATCTCAAGTTGGACATTTATGTATTATTTTGAGAGGTAGAAGCCAAATTTAAATGCCTAATGGTATAAAAATTTTTAGTGTTTAAAAAATCTATATCTAAAAAAATGCATCAAAACCTAAAAAAAACAATAAATGAAGGGTCAAAATTACCCCCCCAAGCTCCTACGGAACTTGACCACTGCTTTATCTCGAATTTTTATGCGATTTAAAAAAAAATTCGCCCCAATCGGATCTCCGAACACAAAGTTATCAACTTCAAAAGTTTCTTACATTTCCAAGAAGACGCTTGTATGATTATATTAAATTATCAAACATGTGTACGGTTCTCCGAGTGAAGGAAGCTAGCATTCTTAGAATGAATGCGCCGTGAAAAGAAAGAGATGTTAAAATAAATCAAAAATAAAAATTGGGGTGCAACACGAGGACTTCCCAAGAGGTCACCCATCTTAGTACTGCTCTCGCCCAAGCACACATAACTGCGGAGTTCTGATGGGATCTGGTGCATTAGTGCTGGTATGGTCGCACCCATTAACATTCAGATAAAAAATGTACTTAATCCGAAATTCTGCGTGCTCTCCCAATGTGGACGGGCCCTTACCGACTCGAGAACCGAGTCCCGTGCATAAGCACGCTTAACTGCGGAGTTACGAAAATTTTATATTCAATATCTCAAGTTGGACATTTATGTATTATTTTGAGAGGTAGAAGCCAAATTTAAATGCCTAATGGTATAAAAATTTTAGTGTTTAAAAAATCTATATCTAAAAAATTCATCAAAACCTAAGAAAAACAATAAATTAAGGGTCAAAATTACCCCCCAAGCTCATACGGAACTTGACCACTGCATTTATCTCGAAATTTTATGCGGTTTAAAAAAAAAATTCGCCCCAATCGTATCTCCGAACACAAAGTTATCAACTTCCAAAGTTTCTTACATTTCCAAAGAAGACGCTTGTATGATTATATTAAATTATCAAACACGTGTACGGTTCTCCGAGTGAAGGAAGCTAGCATTCTTAGAATGAATGCGCCGCGAAAACAAAGAGATGTTAAAATAAATCAAAAAATAAAAATTGGGGTGCAACACGAGGACTTCCAAGAAGGTCACCCATCTTAGTACTGCTCTCGCCCAAGCACACTTAACTGCGGAGTTCTGATGGGATACGGTGCAATAGTATGGTATGGTCGCACCCATCAACATTCAGACAAAAAATTATTAATCCGAAATTCTGCGTGCTCTCCCATCGTGGACGGGCCCTTCCCGACTCGAGAACCGAGTCCGGGCATAAGCACGCTTAACTGCGGAGTTCCGAAAAATCTTATATTCAATATCTAAAGTTGGACATTTATGTATTATTTTGAGAGGTAGAAGCCAAATTTAAATGTCTAATGGTATAAAAATTTTAGTGTTTAAAAAATCAATATCTAAAAAATGCATCATATCCTAAGAAAAACAATAAATTAATGGTCAAAATTCCCCCCAAGCTCCTACGGATCTTGACCACTGCATTTATCTCGAAATTATATGCGATTTAAAAAAATTCGCCCCAATCGGATCTCCGAACACAAAGTTATCAACTTCCAAAGTTTCTTACATTTCCAAAGAAGACGCTTGTATGATTATATTAAATTATCAAACATGTGTACGGTTCTCCGAGTGAAGGAAGCTACATTCTTAGAATGAATGCGCCGCGAAAACAAATATATGTTAAAATAAATCAAAAAAAAAATTGGGGTGCAACACGAGGACTTCCCAAGAGGTCACCTATCTTAGTATTGCTCTCGCCCAAGCACACTTATCTGCGGAGTTCTGATGGGATCCGGTGCATTAGTGCTGGTATGGTCGCACCCATCAACATTCAGACAAAAAATGTACTTAATCCGAAATTCTGCGTGCTCTCCCAATGTGGACGGGCCCTTACCGACTCGAGAACCTAGTCCCGGGCATAAGCACGCTTAACTGCGGAGTTCCGAAAATTTTATATTCAATATCTCATGTTGGACATTTATGTATTATTTTGAGAGGTAGAAGCCAAATTTAAATGCCTAATGGTATAAAAATTTTAGTGTTTAAAAAATCTATATCTAAAAAATGCATCAAAACCTAAAAAAAAACAATAAATGAAGGGTCAAAATTACCCCCCCAAGCTCCTACGGAACTTGACCACTGCATTTATCTCGAATTTTTATGCGATTTAAAAGAAATATTCGCCCCAATCGGATCTCCGAACACAAAGTTATCAACTTCCAAAGTTTCTTACATTTCCAAAGAAGACGCTTGTATGATTATATTAAATTATCAAACATGTGTACGGTTCTCCGAGTGAAGGAAGCTAGCATTCTTAGAATGAATGCGCCGCGAAAACAAAGAGATGTTAAAATAAATCAAAAATAAAAATTGGGGTGCAACACGAGGACTTCCCAAGAGGTCACCCATCTTAGTACTGCTCTCGCCCAAGCACACTTAACTGCGGAGTTCTGATGGGATCAGATGCATTAGTGCTGGTATGGTCGCACCCATCAACATTCAGACAAAAAATGTACTTAATCCGAAATTCTTCGTGCTCTCCCAATGTGGACGGGCCCTTACCGACTCGAGAACCGAGTCCCGGGCATAAGCACGCTTAACTGCGGAGTTCCGAAAATTTTATATTCAATATCTCAAGTTGGACATTTATGTATTATTTTGAGAGGTAGAAGCCAAATTTAAATGCCTAATGGTAAAAAAATTTTAGTGTTTAAAAAATCTATATCTGAAAAATACATCAAAACCTAAGAAAAACAATAAATTAATGGTCAAAATTACCCCCCAAACTCATACGGAACTTGACCACTGCATTTATCTCGAAATTTTATGCGGTTTAAAAAAAAAATTCGCCCCAATCGGATCTCCGAACACAAAGTTATCAACTTCCAAAGTTTCTTACATTTCCAAAGAAGACGCTTGTATGATTATATTAAATTATCAAACACGTGTACGGTTCTCAGAGTGAAGGAAGCTAGCATTCTTAGAATGAATGCGCCGCGAAAACAAAGAGATGTTAAAATAAATCAAAAAAAAAATTTGGGTGCAACACGAGGACTTCCCAAGAGGTCACCCATCTTAGTATTGCTCTCGCCCAAGAACACTTATCTGCGGAGTTCTGATGGGATCCGATGCATTAGTGCTGGTATGGTCGCACCCATCAACATTCAGACAAAAAATGTACTTAATCCGAAATTCTGCGTGCTCTCCCAATGGGGACGGGCCCTTACCGACTCGAGAACCTAGTCCCGGGCATAAGCACGCTTAACTGCGGAGTTCCGAAAATTTTATATTCAATATCTCAAGTTGGACATTTATGTATTATTTTGAGAGGTAGAAGACAAATTTAAATGCCTAATGGTATAAAAATTTTAGTGTTTAAAAAATCTATATCTAAAAAATGCATCAAAACCTAAGAAAAACAATAAATGAAGGGTCAAAATTACCCCCCCAAGCTCCTACGGATCTTGACCACTGCATTTATCTCGAAATTTTATGCGATTTAAAAATAAAATTCGCCCCAATCGGATCTCCGAACACAAAGTTATCAACTTCCAAAGTTTCTTACATTTCCAAAGAAGACGCTTGTATGATTATATTAAATTATCAAACATGTGTACGGTTCTCCGAGTGAAGGAAGCTAGCATTCTTAGAATGAATGCGCCGCGAAAACAAAGAGATGTTAAAATAAATCAAAAATAAAAATTGGGGTGCAACACGAGGACTTCCCAAGAGGTCACCCATCTTAGTACTGCTCTCGCCCAAGCACACTTAACTGCGGAGTTCTGATGGGATCCGGTGCATTAATGCTGGTATGGTCGCACCCATCAACATTCATACAAAAAATGTACTTAATCCGAAATTCTGCGTGCTCTCCCAATGTGGACGGGCCCATACCGACTCGAGAACTGAGTCCCGGGCATAAGCACGCTTAACTGCGGAGTTCCGAAAATTTTATATTCAATATCTCAAGTTGGACATTTATGTATTATTTTGAGAGGTAGAAGCCAAATTTAAATGCCTAATGGTATAAAAATTTTAGTGTTTAAAAAATCTATATCTAAAAAATACATCAAAACCTAAGAAAAACAATAAATTAATGGTCAAAATTACCCCCAAGCTCATACGGAACTTGACCACTGCATTTATCTCGAAATTTTATGCGGTTTAAAAAAACAATTCGCCCCAATCGGATCTCCGAACACAAAGTTATCAACTTCCAAAGTTTCTTACATTTCCAAAGAAGACGCTTGTATGATTATATTAAATTATCAAACACGTGTACGGTTCTCCGAGTGAAGGAAGCTAGCATTCTTAGAATGAATGCGCCGCGAAAACAAAGAGATGTTAAAATAAATCAAAAATAAAAATTGGGGTGCAACACGAGGACTTCCCAAGAGGTCACCCATCTTAGTACAGCTCTCGCCCAAGCACACTTAACTGCGGAGTTCTGATGGGATCCGGTGCAATAATGCTGGTATGGTCGCACCAAATAACATTCAGACAAATAATGTACTTAATCCGAAATTCTGCGTGCTCTCCCATCGTGGACGGGCCCTTCCCGACTCGAGAACCGAGTCTCGGGCATAAGCACGCTTAACTGCGGAGTTCCGAAAATTTTATATTCAATATCTCAATTTTAAATCGCATAAAACAATAAATGAAGGGTCAAAATTACCCCCCCAAGCTCTTACGGAACTTGACCACTGCATTTATCTCGAAATTTTATGCGATTTAAAAAAAATATTCGCCCCAATCGGATCTCCGAACACAAAGTTATCAACTTCCAAAGCTTCTTACATTTCCAAAGAAGACGCTTGTATGATTATATTAAATTATCAAACATTTGTACGGTTCTCCGAGTGAAGGAAGCTAGCATTCTTGGAATGAATGCGCCGCGAAAGCAAAGAGATGTTAAAATAAATTAAAAATAAAAATTGGGATGCAACACGAGGACTTCCCAAGAGGTCACCCATCTTAATACTTCTTTCGCCAAAGCACACTTAACTACGGAGTTCTGATGGGATCCGGTGCTTTAGTGCTGGTATGGTCACACCCATCAACATTCAGACAAAAAATGTACTTAATCTGAAATTCTGCGTGCTCTCCCATCGTGGATGGGCCCTTCACGACTCGAGAATCGGGCGTCGACTACAAGCAGAATTCTCCAATCGACGTGAACGCGCACAAGCAAGACAAATATTGGGGCCCGGGGGGAATGAATGCGCCGCGAAAGCAAAGAGATGGTAAAATAAATCAAAAATAAAAATTGGGATGCAACACGAGGACTTCCCAAGAGGTCACCCATCTTAGTAGTGCTCTCGCCCAAGCACACTTTACTGCAGAGTTCTGATGGGATCTGGTGCATTAGTGTTGGTATGGTCGCACCCATCAACATTCAGACAAAAAATGTACTTAATCCGAAATTCTGCGTGTTCTCCCATCGTAGGCGGGCCCATCCCGACTCAAGAACCGAGCCCCGGGCCAAAGAACGCTTAACTGCGGAGTTCTGAAAATTTTATATTCAATATCTCAAGTTGGACATTTATGTATTATTTTGAGTGGTAGAAGCCAAATTTAAATGCCTAATGGTATAAAAATTTTAGTGTTTAAAAAATCAATATCTAAAAAATGCATCAAAACCTAAGAAAAACAATAAATTAAGGGTCAAAATTACCCCTCAAGCTCCTACGGATCTTGACCACTGCATTTATCTCGAAATTTTATGCGGTTTAAATAAAAAATTAGCCTCAATCGGATCTCCGAACACAAAGTTATCAACTTCCAAAGTTTCTTACATTTCCAATGAAGACGCTTGTATGATTATATTAAATTATCAAACATGTGTACGGTTCTCCGAGTGAAGGAAGATAACATTCTTGGAGTTCCCGTTGTCCTATTCATGACTCATTTGTTTCTTCTTTTGTTTCAGATAACTCTTGAAGTCCTTCCATAATGGAGGCAACTTCTTAATGATTGTGACAACGTCAAATGTCTCGTGGGGTTTCATTCTTCAATCCAGTATTTCATGAGGGATCACTTGTAGTTCACCCAACTAAGACATTGTCATCCTTAAATCTACCATTTTGTAGTCCAGGAACTTACCCACGATAAACTTTTTTTGTTCGGCATCTTCTGTTTTGTACTTATTCTCAAGAGAATTATATAGTTTCTTTGCATAATTCATGCAATTGTACACATTGTACATTGTATTGTCAATACCGTCCAAGAGGTAGTTCTTGTAAAAGAATTTGCCTTATTCTGTTTTTCATGTATATTCGAAATACAAATCACTTTGGTTGTGATTTTAAATCACCTAAGATTGTTTTGAACAATTTAGGACTAAAATGATTAAAATGTAAAGTTTAGGGGCTTTATGTTAATTTATTCGAATTATGATTTCTGGGTTAAACAATATGTTTTTTAGCATTGCGTGATTAAAATAAATTATTTTATTTAATTACCCAAGAAAAATTAAAGACATGGGAAAATTCGATTTTCCTCTCCCTTCCTGGATGAGCCCTTCCCGACTTGAGCACCGGGCGTCGACTACAAACGGAATTCGTCAACCGACGTGAACGCGCACAAGCAAGACAAAGATTGGCTCCCGGAAGGAATGAATGCGCCGGGAAAGCAAAGAGATGGTAAAATAAATAAAAAATAAAAATTGGGGTGCAACACAAGGACTTCCCAAGAGGTCACCCATCTTAGTACTGCACTCCCCCGAGCGCACTTAACTATGGAGTTCTGATGGGATCCGGTGCATTAGTGCTGGTATGGTCGCACCCATCAACAGCCAGACAAAAAATGTACTTAATCCAAAATTCTGCGTGCTCTCCCATCGTGGACGGGCCCTTCCCGACTCGAGAACCGGGCGTCGAATACAAGCAGAATTCTCCAATCGACGTGAACGCGCACAAGCAAGACAAAGATTGGGGCCCGGTGGGAATGAATGCGCAGCGAAAGCAAAGAGATGTTAAAATAAATCAAAAATAAAAATTAGGGTGCAACACGAGGACTTCCCAAGAGGTCACCCATCTTAGTACTGCTCTCGCCCGAACTCGCTTAACTGCGGAGTTTTGATGGGATTCGGTGCATTAGTGCTGGTATGGTCGCACCCATCAACATTCAGACAAAAAATGTACTTACTCCGAAATTCTGTATACTCTCCAATCGTGGATGGGCCCTTCCCGACTCGAGAATCGGGCGTCGACCACAAGCGGAATTCTCCAATCGACGTGAACGCGCACAAGCAAGACAAAGATTGGGGCCCAGGGGGAATGAATGCACCGCGAAAGAAAAGAGATGATAAAATAAATCAAAAATAAAAATTGGGGTGCAACACGAGGACTTCCCAAGAGGTCACCCATCTTAGTACTGCTCTCGCCCAAGCACACTTCACTACGGAGTTCTGATGGGATCCGGTGCATTAGTGCCGGTATGGTCGCACCATCAACATTCAGACAAAAAATGTACTTAATCCGAAATTCTGAGTGCTCTCCCATCGTGGACGGGCCCTTCCCGACTCGAGAACCGAGTCCCGGGCCCAACCACGCTTAACTGCGGAGTTCCGAAAAGATTATATTCAATATCTCAAGTTGGACATTTATGTATTATTTTGAGTGGTAGAAGCCAAATTTAAATGCCTAATGGTATAAAAATTTTAGTGTTTAAAAAATCAATATCTAAAAAATGCATCAAAACCTAAGAAAAATAATAAATTAAGGGTCAAAATTACCTCCCAAGCTCCTACGGATCTTGACCACTGCATTTATCTCGAAATTTTATGCGGTTTAAAAAAAAACTTCGCCTCAATCGGATCTCCGAACAAAAAGTTATCAACTTCCAAAGTTTCTTACATTTCCAAAGAAGACGCTTGTATGCTTATATTAAATTATCAAACATGTGTGCGGTTCATCGAGTGAAGGAAGCTAGCATTCTTGGAATTAATGCGCCGCGAAAACAAAGAGATGTTAAAATAAATCAAAAATAAAAATTGGGGTGCAACACGAGGAATTCCCAAGAGGTCACCCATCTTAGTACTGCTCTCGCCCAAGCGCACTTAACTGCGGAGTTCTGATGGGATACGGTGCATTAGTGCTGGTATGGTCGCAACCATCAACATTCAGACAAAAAATGTACATAATCCGAAATTCTGCGTGCTCTCCCATCGTGGACGGGCCCTTCCCGACTCGAGAAACGAGTCCCGGGCCCAAGCACGTTTAACTGCGGAGTTCCGAAAATTTTATATTCAATATCTCATGTTGGACATTTATGTATTATTTTGAGTGGTAGAAGCCAAATTTAAATGCCTAATGGTATAAAAATTTTATTGTTTAAAAAATCAATATCTAAAAAATGCATCAAAACCTAAGAAAATCAATAAATTAAGGGTCAAAATTACCCCCCAAGCTCCTACGGATCTTGACCACTGCATTTATCTCGAAATTTTATGCGGTTTAAAAAAAAAAATTCGCCTCAATCGGATCTCTGAACACAAAGTTATCAACTTCCAAAGTTTTTTACATTTCCAAAGAAGACGCTTGTATGATTATATTAAATTATCAAACATGTGTACGGTTATCCGAGTGAAGGAAGCTAGCATTCTTGGAATGAATGCGCCGTGAAAGCAAAAAGATGTTAAAATAAATCAAAAATAAAAATTTGGGTGCAACACGAGGACTTCCCAAGAGGTCACCCATCTTAGTACTGCTCTCGCCCAAGCACACTTAACAACGGAGTTATGATGAGATCCGGTGCTTTAGTGCTGGTATGGTCGCACCCATCAACATTCTGACAAAAAATGTACTTAATCCGCAATTCTGCGTGCTCTCCCATCGTGGACGGGCCTTTCCCGACTCGAGAATCGGGCGTCGACTACAAGCGGAATTCTCCAATCGACGTGAACGCGCACAAGGAAGACAAAGATTGGGTCCCGGGGGGAATGAATGCGCCGCGAAAGCAAAGAGTGTTGGGGTTAGTGCTCAGAGCGCCAATCCGGGCCGTATTTATGTCTAATTCATGAATACGAACATCCCCTTATTCCATAATATTACTTATTTATGGTTGCACCTCTTGTTCTTATATACGTATTCGATCTGATTACGATTAGATTGAAACTAAATGTGGTTTAGTGATATGTATATATTAGACAAAGACCCGATAATATATAATGCAGTACACAGTTACAAAGCTAGTTTGTAATTGACATTGGGAAGTGTCACTGCTATATGAATATTATCAAACATAGTTCCTGGTCAAGATTTGCTAACACGGGTCGGTTAGTCAAATCCGTTGAGACCAGTACATGTCGTATATCGAGACTTGGTCCGATGATTTATCCCAATGAACCATGAGTCTATGGAGACTCGTATAGACGTGTAGGTGTTTATAGTGGATAAACACTGAACGGCTCACCGAAGATTCTTAATGGATGGTACACCAACGTCAATAAGAATCTTCTCGGGTTGAGTAGCATAGTGGTCCTTCGACTTGAGACACCACTGTGGATGTATGAGACATCTTCCACACTTAGATGGCAGTCACGTCACCGATCTATTTAGATAAGACCTCCGCCTGTTCGTTGGGTGTGGATCGATCCTCAGGATATCCTGTGTGTGTCAAGATAGGATCCGTCAGTTCTGTGTACAGAGCATAGGTAGTCCATATATATTTAGCAGTCTGTTAAATCTGTGGCCACAGTATACATCGGAAGTAAGTTCCGAGTGTTATTTAGAGATTGCTAATAGATACGTCGACGAGATAATACCTATAGAGATTTGACGTTCACATTTATATCTCTGGGATTATCTGGATACCTGTGACTGAGAGATTATACGTATGCAATGACCTCGACCTGTATGATTCAGCTAGTTTATCCGTGATCGTCATAATCTACGGGTGGATAGATTATGCACATGAAATTGGATTTCATGACGGATATACCTGAATCTAGAGAGTCTCAATAATGAAACATACTCGTAGAGCACTAGAACAACATTTATGAATAATGATGATTATTTATAAATCGTTTAATCGTTAAACGAACAATACATGCGAACGGGCCGAACCGTCATTTCCTAATTAATGTGTATTTGTATTTAATATATGATATTATTAAATACACATTAATAAATAGTCAAATAAAGGTATTTGACATATATCATTAATATATGTATTTGAGGTATTTAAAGTAAATATAATACATATATTTGATATATTTGTATTTAATTAATTATTTAATTATTTAATTGTTAAATGATTAATATAATTAAAATATAAATATATCACCAAATGATGAAGTTAGGAAATGATTATAAGTTGCAATTGTTGACTTATACATTAAAGGAAAAGGTTGTCAAATTGATTTTGACTTCTTAAGATATTTGTTCAAAATTGTTTGAAAAATAAAATATCTTTTTCCTTTATTTTCTATCAATTTTGGCCATGACACTTAATATATAAGAGATATATTTTTCTTAGTTGCATTTGTTGACTTAATTAAATATCTTTAAAGTTGTTTTTAGATATTTATGTCAAGTTGATCAAATGAAAATCAAATGAAGATGAAATTAATAGTCTTGTTTATTTTAAGGCCAAATTCGGCCAAACATAAAAATAAATAAGTATATATTGTTTTTCATTTCATTTGGTATCTAACCTAATTCACTTTGACATAAACTCCATTAATGAAAACAAAGGAAGCTTGTGAGAAAGAAAGAAGAAATCAAAGAAAGCTTGGTTTTTTAGTAAGTTTCTTCAACTTACTATTAGAGAGGAAAATGTTCCTTAGGATCTAGGCTTTAACATATGATGTTCTTTGGTTATTTCTTTCTTTATTATTTGTGTTTTTGATGATGGAAGTTTTGGTGAAACTGTAAAGCATGTATGATGAAGGAAGCTTATGGCTATTGTAGTAATAAGTGTTCTTTTATGGTTTTGGAAACCTTGTTGCTAATCTAGAGTTGTTGACCCACTCTTAGATGACCTAGATTTGATCTTGAGTTGTTTCATTGTGTTGAGACTTTGATTGGATGGAAGAAAGATGATTAAAGTAATTGATTTAACCAATTTGGTCTAATTTGTCCAATTTGAAGAAATTGAAAAATTAGGGTTCATGACCGATTCCAAATTTGGGGCTTTTCATTTATGTTGTGTATTTGGATGTGTATATGATGCATATAAATTTTCATGTTGATTGGATTACATCTTGATGTGTTTTGAAGCATGAAATGACAAAGTGCACAAATTGACACCGTTGGGAGGCATTCGGCCAAATGGATAAAATTTGGGGAATTGGTTGCTTTTGGTGTTTTGATGTTTTGAACATGCTAAGTTCATCTTAGAAATGATTTAGAATCATTCAAAATTGATTAGATCAATTTCGGACTAAAATGGACAAAATACCAATATAAGGGCAATTTGGTAAGTTCACTTAAATATGATTTATTTGAATTTTATTTCATAATTTGATTATTGGATAATTAAATAAATATGTTTATTTAATTAATCCGAGAAAAAGTTTTGAAATCGGAAAATACGATTTTCCACCGCTTCCGCTGCGTTACCGGATTTAGCCCCTAAAAACCCCAACAAAATGGTATCAGAGCGAGTCTGATTCTAGGCCTCCATAAATGATTAGCTTGTTTTATTCAATGTTTAATCATGTTTTCTTGACTTTATACATGCATGTTATAATCTAATTTGATTAGATTTAGGGTGTATGACACTTAATGGAATATCCCCGCTTAATAAGGTTTTAAAGTAACTAGTATTTGGAATACTTGTTTCTTGGTCCGTCTTGTCAATACGGTTTATAAATATCTTTTCATTGACTACATCCGAGACCGTGCCTCTACTGTGAGGATGTAGCTGATAGAAATTTATTTATGCCGAATGTATATAAGATACTAGATAAATTCAAATGAAAGCGGAATCCTGAACGTGCCCTAGCTGTCAGGGTTACGCAAGTAACTTGAGTTTATCATTGACAAGTTTAACCTTGGTACGTCTCCTTGTGGGCCTGCCTTCGCAGCGACAACGAGAAACGGCCAGGACCGGAATCTTGGAGTCACTAGTAAGTGATTGACAATTAGTTGTCTACCTGTGAATATACGTCGGCGAGACCATGCCTCTGCTGTGAGTCGAAATATATTCATGGGGTCCTCTTCCCATTATGGAATTCGATTTAATTATTGAATTCTCATCTTTCCGTTGGGGATTACGGCATTACGTAAAAATAGTGGGAGGCACTTCTAAGTTTAAAATATTCAATAACTTAGGCAGTGTATGTTATTATGGAAATTTCCGCTTGTTTGTTTCCTTATTCTATAGTAGATAGAATTAAACTTTTATTTACTGCACACATATTATGATATGTTATCTGACTAGACTCTTGGTTGCAGTTATTCTAGAATAGGTTCTAGATACTATTAGACAAGGATATTATTAGATTAGTCTAAACCATCGGGAACTATTGTTCCGATTTTCTTAAAAAAAAATAAATATGGTTAATGACTTAGTTTCTAAGTTACAACAGATAATCTAGATAGATATCCCTTTTAGGATATAATACTTTAGAGAGAATAGTTTCTTATGCAGTAAGAATTGACTTGAATTAGTTCATGTCTCGAGATTCTTGACTGGCATTAAGAAAGCCCCATTAGTTTTTGTTTATCTAGTAATGACATTTCTAAGCTTTAATTACCTTTAGAGGTAATATGTCTGACACAATTTGCTAATCAATTATTTGCAATTGTTGTGAATAGTTGAATGCAAATAGTAAAGCTAAAGAAAGGAGATGTGTATAGTTGTGTATAGAAAATATCGATTTTCACAATACTACAACTATAGGTATTGGATACCAGATCTCCCGTCTAGTTATTTGAAATATTGGTTAACGATTGTTTTGATATTATGATATCGGAACTTGCGACTATTGGATAGTCACTTGTTCTTTATAAACAATTGTTACATATTTTATAATAACTAGTAGTGTCATTGACGTAGAGATAAACATTAAGAAAAATTATTCGGTAAAGTAAATAATTTAGAACGGTGCTTTATGGGTTTAATCACTTAAGCATTGGATGCTTATTCCGTATGGTGAAAGATGGTTTGATACTAGATCACACCACATATCCTTATCCATTTAATGAATATTGTATTCAGGAAAGTGATTAAGATCTCATTTAACCAATGATTGTCATTGGACCACCAAATTTATTTAAACTGATACATTGGATGTATGTAGTTTAATAAATAATAATTGCTTAAGGTAGTTTTCTTTATTTCGTAACTTGGTTGATGAATTGTCATAACTTAGTTACGTGTTTCTGAAGGAGCACATATTGAAAGTCTTGAAAGTATCAAGAACTTTCAATTTGTTCTGATGAAACGTAGATTGAACATTTTTGACTTGTTCAAATATATTCAATCTAAAGTATTTTGAAAACTTGATCCTTAAAATTCATTACATGTCTTTGAACTGTTCAAAGATCTTTGATACAATGAAACATTTGAATTTAAAGCAATTAGTTCTAAGGTTATTCAGTGAATATGATTCATATTCAATATTATTCTTCCACGATTCCATCTTGATGGAATTGAGTAGTGGGAGCAATCGAATCTTATATGATTTGATTCGTCTGATATTGAATGTTACCGAATTAGTTTCAATACTCTTGGGGTTATGCTCCAGTAACACTAATTCATCTCTTTAATTAATGTTCCATTATTTTCTATGGTTGCATATATGATATGTATAGGTAGAAAATCTGAATCTTGAAAAGTTTAAGATTTGAATGTTTCTTTTATATAATAGTTATATAATGGAAATTACTTACACCTCGGAGCTATAAGTAAAAGTTTATCGTTTATTCTGTTTAATAGAATATTGTATTCTATTTAATAGAATATTTTTCCTACGATTCTAAGTAATAAAATCGTTTTATTACTTGGTTTGTAACATCAGATGTTAATTATTGTAGAAAAGACTTGACTTATTGAAGTCAAATGTGAGAATGATAAATTATAAATGGAACTACGTAATTAATAAGATGAAACAACCCTTATACATCTTCCGTACAAGTCCAATAGGATAACAGAATCATTCACGAGTATTTGATACTTAATGGTTCCGTTGTTTTCTTACTGAAAAAAAATTATCCTATAACTTATAATGGAAGCGATATTTGATATCGATTCTGGAAGTTCACCATTGAACCATAGATCTAAGATTGTTCATAGCTTACTACGATCAAGTTTTGAACTTGATTACGCTTTCATTATGAATTAGTTCATGATATGTGCTAATTGTTTGCGCAGCGAAAGCAATATGAGCTTATTAAAGGTTTGACCTTTACAGTATGACAGTGAGAAAAGTTATACTCAGCAATCTATTGTAGATTCTGAGAAAACTTATCTCTAGTCACGCTAATTGAACAATTAAAGATATATTGGTTAATGTTGATAATAAACTGTATATTTTAGCTAAAGAATGCAAAATGGCGTTTTTGGATGACTTATTCAGATAAGAGATCAGTTGTGATTTCCTTATTTGAAGAGTTCATTCTGAAATGGCCCTAGAGTTTGTGTTCTGCTGAGATCGCAGTTTAGTGTGCTAGCTTACAGAGCCTATTGTAGACTCGGATAAGTCTTCCAGAAATATGTGTTCTCTATTTTTGATATCGTCAGATTGTCTGATCTTGTCAAAGTATATAGAATACATATGGGATAAAAGGGTTAGTGGGAGCGTACAAATTACTTTCTAGTGTTATATATCCTAACAACATTATCATTATTATAGTAATAATGAGATGTTTGTGAGGTATAAGATTTACCTAAGTCTTCTTTACTCCGTGAAAATAGTGGGAGTAGTCTCTGTTATATTTGATATAAAGTTTTATATATGATATGAAACTTGGAGACTTGTGAGATACCCCTATTAGTCGTACATTAGATATGATCTAATGAAGGACATAACAAGGCTATCTGTATGACAGTTAGTATAACTGTTCGACAGTTATTGTATGTCTTATACATAGTATTCATCTTTCGTAAAGGATGATTCCTTTTTCGAAAGAGATATTGATTAGAATGTCTAAACAATATTATGTATCATTTGATGATGACATAGTGAATACTTTATTATATGTGATTATCGATGTCGATATAATCGTAATTGTTACGAGTTATTTTGACATCTTATAGACCATATGATGGATCTTGAAACACGTTCTTTGTGATCTTTGAGATATTAAGAACGAGTTTCTAATTCATGGAGAATACAGTCTGCAACCATTAGGGTCATATTAGTTTTGAGACTAATTATGACGTTAGACAGTCTACGTCATAAAGAGTCACAAATAATGCAGTGGGAGTGTCACGAAGGATTCTACTATTTAATGGAATCAAATGCACCTTTTGAAGTATTGACTTATGAAGTTGCATAGTGACCTTTTAAATTAGAAGTTTTTTGAATTGTTATTGTGCTTGCGGTTGTCCACATAGTATTTTGGATTTGATCCCTAAATACTTGGACAACTCAGTAGCTATAGCACAATACTGATGTAGCATCCATTTCATATTAATGTATAATTTAGATTCTACAAAATATGAATGATGTTGACTATGGGAAACGGTGGAGTTTGTTTGACAAACTCAATATGTCATAGCGGACTTGTTTTTGTTGCCTACCTCTTAAGTACTGGGTGAGCTTTTGAGGACCATGTGCATACGATGCACATTGAGACGTGTATATGATACCGTGGATTGGCACTAGAGCAAGTGGGAGAAATTGTTGGGGTTGGTGCTCAGAGCGCCAATCCGGGCCGTATTTATGTCTAATTCATGAATACGAACATCCCCTTATTCCATAATATTACTTATTTATGGTTGCACCTCTTGTTCTTATATACGTATTCGATCTGATTACGATTAGATTGAAACTAAATGTGGTTTAGTGATATGTATATATTAGACAAAGGCCCGATAATATATAATGCAGTACACAGTTACAAAGCTAGTTTGTAATTGACATTGGGAAGTGTCACTGCTATATGAATATTATCAAACATAGTTCCGGGTCAAGATTTGCTAACACGGGTCGGTTAGTCAAATCCGTTGAGACCAGTACATGTCGTATATCGAGACTTGATCCGATGGTTTATCCCAATGAACCATGAGTCTATGGAGACTCGTATAGACGTGTAGGTGTTTATAGTGGATAAACACTGAACGGCTCACCAAAGATTCTTAATGGATGGTACACCAACGTCAATAAGAATCTTCTCGGGTTGAGTAGCATAGTGGTCATTCGACTTGAGACACCACTGTGGATGTATGAGACATCCTCCACACTTAGATGGCAGTCACGTCACCGATCTATTTAGATCAGACCTCCGCCTGTTCGTTGGGTGTGGATCGATCCTCAGGATATCCTGTGTGTGTCAAGATAGGATCCGTCAGTTCTGTGTACAGAGCATAGGTAGTCCATATATATTTAGCAGTCTGTTAAATCTGTGGCCACAGTATACATCAGAAGTAAGTTCCGAGTGTTATTTAGAGATTGCTAATAGATACGTCGACGAGATAATACCTATAGAGATTTGACGTTCACATCTATATCTCTGGGATTATCTGGATACCTGTGACGGAGAGATTATACGTATGCAATGACCTCGACCTGTATGATTCAGCTAGTTTATCCGTGATCATCATAATCTACGGGTGGATAGATTATGCACATGAAATTGGATTTCATGACGGATATACCTGAATCTAGAGAGTCTCAATAATGAAACATACTCGTAGAGCACTAGAGCAACATTTATGAATAATGATGATTATTTATAAATCGTTTAATCGTTAAACGAAAAATACATGCGAACTGGCCGAACCGTCATTTCCTAATTAATGTGTATTTGTATTTAATATATGATATTATTAAATACACATTAATAAATAGTCAAATAAAGGTATTTGACATATATCATTAATATATGTATTTGAGATATTTAAAGTAAATATAATACATATATTTGATATATTTGTATTTAATTAATTATTTAATTATTTAATTGTTAAATGATTAATATAATTAAAATATAAATATATCACCAAATGATGAAGTTAGGAAATGATTATAAGTTGCAATTGTTGACTTATACATTAAAGGAAAAAGTTGTCAAATTGATTTTGACTTCTTAAGATATTTGTTCAAAATTGTTTGAAAAATAAAATATCTTTTTCCTTTATTTTCTATCAATTTCGGCCATGACACTTTAATATATAAGAGATATATTTTTCTTAGTTGCATTTGTTGACTTAATTAAATATCTTTAAAGTTGTTTTTAGATATTTATGTCAAGTTGATCAAATGAAAATCAAATGAAGATGAAATTAATAGTCTTGTTTATTTTAAGGCCAAATTCGGCCAAGCACAAAAATAAATAAGTATATATTGTTTTTCATTTCATTTGGTATCTAACCTAATTCACTTTGACATAAACTCCATTAATGAAAACAAAGGAAGCTTGTGAGAAAGAAAGAAGAAATCAAAGAAAGCTTGGTTTTTTAGTAAGTTTCTTCAACTTACTATTAGAAAAGAAAATGTTCCTTAGGATCTAGGCTTTAACATATGATGTTCTTTGGTTATTTCTTTCTTTATTATTTGTGTTTTTGATGATGGAAGTTTTGGTGAAAGTGTAAAGCATGTATGATGAAGGAAGCTTATGGCTATTGTAGTAATAAGTGTTCTTTTATTATTTTGGAAACCTTGTTGCTAATCTAGAGTTGTTGACCCACTCTTAGATGACCTATATTTGATCTTGAGTTGTTTCATTGTGTTGAGACTTTGATTGGATGGAAGAAATATGATTAAAGTAATTGATTTAACCAATTTGGTCTAATTTGTCCAATTTGAAGAAATTGAAAAATTAGGGTTCATGACCAATTCCAAATTTGGGGCTTTTCATTTATGTTGTGTATTTGGATGTGTATATGATGCATATAAAGTTTCATGTTGATTGGATTACATCTTGATGTGTTTTGAAGCATGAAATGACAAAGTGCACAAATTGGCACCTTTGGGAGGCATTCGGCCAAATGGATAAAATTTGGGGATTTGGTTGCTTTTGGTGTTTTGATGTTTTGAACATGCTAAGTTCATCTCATAAATGATTTAGAATCATTCAAAATTGATTAGATCAATTTCGGACTAAAATGGACAAAATACCAATATAAGGGCAATTTGGTAAATTCACTTAAATATGATTTATTTGAATTTTATTTCATAATTTGATTATTGGATAATTAAATAAATATGCTTATTTAATTAATCCGAGAAAAAGTTTTGAAATCGGAAAATACGATTTTCCACCGCTTCCGTTGCGTTACCGGATTTAGCCCCTAAAAACCCCAACAAAGAGATGGTAAAATAAATCAAAAATAAAAATTGGGGTGCAACACGAGGACATCCCAAGAGGTCACCCATCTTAATACTGCTCTCGCCCAAGCACACTTAACTACGGAGTTCTGATGAGATCTGGTGCTTTAGTGCTGGTATGGTCACACCCATCAACATTTAGACAAAAAATGTACTTAATCCGAAATTCTGCGTGCTCTCCCATCGTGGACGAGCCCTTCCCGACTCGAGAATCGGGAATCGACTACAAGCGGAATTCTCCAATCGACGTGAATGCGCACAAGCAAGACAAAGATTGGGGCCCGGGGGGAATGAATGCGCCGGGAAAGCAAAGAGATGGTAAAATAAATCAAAAATAAAAATTGGGGTGCAACACGAGGACTTCCCAAGAGGTCACCCGTCTTAGTACTGCTCTCGCCGAAGCTCGCTTAACTGCAGAGGTTTGATGGGATTCGGTGCATTAGTGCAGGTATGGTCGCACCGATCAACATTCAGACAAAAAATGAACTAAATCCGAAATTCTGCGTGCTCTCCCATCGTGGACGGGCCCTTCCCGATCGAGAACCGAGTCCCGGGCCCAAGCACGCTTAACTGTGGAGTTCCGAAAATTTTATATTCAATATCTCATGTTGGACATTTATGTATTATTTTGAGTGGTAGAAGCCAAATTTAAATGCCTAATGGTATAAAAATTTTAGTGTTTAAAAAATCAATATCTAAAAAATGCATCAAAACCTAAGAAAAACAATAAATTAAGGGTCAGAATTACCCCCCAAGCTCCTACGGATCTTGACCACTGCATTTATCTCGAAATTTTATGCGGTTTAAAAAAAAAATTCGCCTCAATCGGATCTCTGAACACAAAGTTATCAACTTCCAAAGTTTCTTACATTTCCAAAGAAGACGCTTGTATGATTATATTAAATTATCAAACATGTGTACGGTTCTCCGAGTGAAGGAAGCTAGCATTCTTGGAATGAATGCGCCGCGAAAGCAAAGAGATGTTAAAATAAATCAAAAATAAAAATTGGAGTGCAACACGAGGACTTCCAAAGAGGTCACCCATCTTAGTACTGCTCTCACCCAAACACAATTAACTACGGAGTTCTGATGGGATCCGGTGCTTTAGTGCTGGTATGGTCACACCCATTAATAATCAGACAAAAAATGTACTTAATCCGAAATTCTGCGTACTCTCCCATCGTGGACGGGCCATTCCCGACTCGAGAATCGGGCGTCGACTACAAGCGGAATTCTCCAATCGACGTGAACGCGCACAAGCAAGACAAAGATTGGGGCCCGGGGGGAATGTATGCGTCGCGAAAGCAAAGAGATGGAAAAATAAATCAAAAATAAAAATTGGGGTGCAACACGAGGACATCCCAAGAGGTCACCCATCTTAATACTGCTCTCGCCCAAGCACACTTAACTACGGAGTTCTGATGGGATCTGGTGCATTAGTGCTGGTATGGTCGCACCCATCATGATACAGACAAAACTTGTACTTAATCCGAAATTCTGCGTGCTCTCCCATCGTGGACTGGCCCATCCCGACTCAAGAACCGAGTCCCGGGCCCAAGCACGCTTAACTGCGGAGTTCCGAAAATTTTATATTCAATATCTCAAGTTGGACATTTATGTTTTTTTTTGAGTGGTAGAAGCCAAATTTAAATGCCTAATGGTATAAAAATTTTAGTGTTTAAAAAATCAATATCTAAAAAATGCATCAAAACCTAAGAAAAACAATAAATTAAGGGTCAAAATTACCCCTCAAGCTCCTACGGATCTTGACCACTGCATTTATCTCGAAATTTTATGCTGTTTAAAAAAACAATTCGCCTCAATCGGATCTCCGAACACAAAGTTATCAACTTCCAAAGTTTCTTACATTTCCAAAGAAGACGCTTGTATGATTATATTAAATTATCAAATATATGTACGGTTCTCCGAGTGAATGAAGCTAGCATTCTTGGAATGAATGCGCCGCGAAAGAAAGAGATGTTAAAATAAATCAAAAATAAAAATTGGGGTGCAACACGAGGACTTCCCAAGAGGTCACCCATCTTAGTACTGCTCTCGCCCAATGACTCTTGACTACGGAGTTCTGATGGGATCCGGTGCTTTAGTGCTGGTATGGTCGCACCCATCAACATTCAGACAAAAAATGTACTTAATCCGAAATTCTGCGTGCTCTCCCATCGTGGACGGGTCCTTCCCGACTCGAGAATCGGGCGTCGACTACAACGGAATTCTCCAATCGACGTGAACGCGCACAAGCAAGACAAAGATTGGGGCCTGGGGGGAATGAATGCGCCGCGAAAGCAAAGAGATGGTAAAATAAATCAAAAATAAAAATTGGTGTGCAACACGAGGACTTCCCAAGAGGTCACCCATCTTAGTACTGCTCTCGCCCAAGCACACTTGACTGCGGAGTTCTGATGAGATCCGGTGCAGTAGTGCTGGTATGGTCGCACCCATCAACATTCAGACAAAAAATGTATTTAATCCGAAATTCTGCGTGCTCTCCCATCGTGGACGGGCCCTTCCAGACTCGAGAACCGAGTCCCGGGCCCAAGCACGCTTAACTGCGGAGTTCCGAAAATTTTATATTCAATATCTCAAGTTGGACATTTATGTATTATTTTGAGTGGTAGAAGCCAAATTTAAATGCCTAATGGTATAAAAATTTTAGTGTTTAAAAAATCAATATCTAAAAAATGCATCAAAACCTAAGAAAAACAAGAAATTAAGGGTCAAAATTACCCCCAAGCTCCTACGGATCTTGACCATTGCATTTATCTCGAAACGTTATGCGGTTTAAAAAAACAATTCGCCTTAATCGGATCTCCGAACACAAAGTTATCAACTTCTAAAGTTTCTTACCTTTCCAAAGAAGACGCTTGTATGATTATATTAAATTATCAAACATTTGTACGGTTCTCCGAGTGAAGGAAACTAGCATTCTTGGAGTTCCCGTTGTCCTATTCATGACTATTTATTTCTTCTTATGTTTCAGATAACTCTTGAAGCCCTTCCATAATGGAGGCAACTTCTTAATGGTTGTGACAGCTTCAAATGTCTCGTGGGGTTTCATTCCTCAATCCAGTATTTCATGAGGGACCACTTGTAGTTCACCCAACTAAGACATTGTCATCCTTGAATCTACCATTTTGTAGTACAGGAACTTACCCACGATAAACTTCTTTTGTCCGACATCTTTTGTTTTGTACTTATTCTCAAGGGAATCCTTTAGTTTCTTTGCATAATTCATGCATTTGTACACAATGTACATTGTATTGTCAATACCGTCCAAGATGTAGTTCTTGCAAAAGAATTTGTCTTATTCTGTGTTTCATGTATATTTGATATACATATCACTTTGGTTGTGATTTTTAATCACCTAAAATGATTAAAATGGAAAGTTTAGGGGCTTTATGGTAATTTATTCGAATTATGATTTCTCGGTTAAACATTATGTTTTTGAGTATTGCGTGATTAAAATAAATTAGTTTATTTAATTACCGAAGAAAAATTAAAGAAATGGGAAAATTTGATTTTCCTCTTCCTTCTTGGATGGGCCCTTCCCGACTTGAGCACCGGGCGTCGACTAAAAGCGGAATTCGCCAATCGACGTGAAACGCACAAGCAAGACAAAGATATGGTCCCGGAATGAATGAATGCGCCGCGAAAGCAAAGAGATGGTAAAATAAATAAAAAATAAAAATTTGGGGTGCAATACGGGGACTTCCCAAGAGGTCACCCATCTTAGTACTGCTCTCGCCCAAACACACTTAACTGCGGAGTTCCGTATGCTTGTAAAATTAATCAAAAATAAATAAAAAATAAAGCAAAAAGATGGTAAAATAAATCAAAAATATAAAATTGGGGTGCAACACGAGGCTTCCCAAGAACTCACCCATCTTATAAGTACTCTCGCAAAGAACAATTAACTGCGGAGTTCCGATGAGATCCGGTGCATTAGTGCTGGAATGGTCGCACCCATCAATTTTTTAGACAAAAAATGTACTTAATCCGAAATTCTGAGTGATCTCCCATCGTGGACGGGCCCTTCCCGACTCGAGAACCGAGTCTCGGGCCCAAGAGAATCCTATAGTTTCTTTGCATAATTCATGCATTTGTACACAATGTACATTGTATTGTCAATATCGTCCAAGAGGTAGTTCTTGCAAAAGAATTTATCTTATTCTCTTTTACATGTATATTTGATATACAAATCACTTTGGTTGTGATTTTAAATCACCTAAAATGATTAAAATGGAAAGTTTATGGGCTCTATGGTAATTTATTCGAATTATGATTTCTGGATTAAACATTATCTTTTTTAGTATTGCGTGATTAAAATAAATTAGTTTATTTAATTACCCAAGAAAAATTAAAGAAATGGGAAAATTCGATTTTCCTCATCCTTCCTGGATGAGCCCTCCCCGACTTGAGCACCGGGCGTCGACTACAAGCGGAATTCGCCAATCGACGTGAAAGCGCACAAGCAAGACAAAGATTGGGTCCCGGAAGGAATGAATGCGCCGCAAAAGCAAAGAGATGGTAAAATAAATAAAAAATAAAAAATTAGGGTGCAACACGAGGACTTACCAAGCGATCACCCATCTTAGTACTGCTCTCGCCGAAGCACACTTTACTGCAGAGTTCCTATGGGATCCGGTGCATTAGTGCTGTTATGGTCGCACCCATCAACATTCGGACAAAAAATGTACTTAATCCGAAATTCTGCGTGATCTCCCATCGTGGACGGGCCCTTCCTGACTCGAGAACCGAGTCTCAGGCCCAAGCACGCTTAACTGCGGAGTTCCGAAAATTTTATATTCAATATCTCTAGTTGGACATTTATGTACTATATTGAGTGGTAGAAGCCCAATTTAAATGCCTAATGGTATAAAAAATTTAGTGTTTAAAAAATCACTATCTAGAAAATGCATCAAAACCTAAGAAAAATAAGAAATTAAGGGTCAAAATTACTCCCCGAGCTCCAACGAATCGTGACCACTGCATTTATCTCGAAATGTTATGCGGTTTTAAAAAAAAAATTCACCTCAATCGGATCTTTGAACACAAAGTTATCAACTTCCAAAGTTTCTAACCTTTCCAAAGAAGACGCTTGAATGATTATATTAAATTATCAAACATGTGTACGGTTCTCCGAGTGAAGGAAGCTAGCATTCTTGGAGTTCCCGTTGTCCTATTCATGACTATTTGGTTCTTCTTATGTTTCAGATAACTCTTGAAGTCCTTCCATAACAAAGGCAACTTCTTAATGATTGTGACACCTTCAAATGTCTCGTGGGGTTTCATTCCTCAATCCAGTATTTCATGAGGAATCACTTGTAGTTCACCCAACTAAGACATTGTCATCCTTTAATCTACCATTTTGTAGTCCATGAACTTACCCACGATAAACTTCTTTTGTCCGACATCTTCTATTTTGTATTTATTCTAAGAGAATCCTATAATTTCTTTGCATAATTCATGCATTTGTACATAATATACATTGTATTGTCAATACCGTCTAAGAGGTAGTTCTTGCAAAAGAATTTGTCTTATTCTGTTTTTCATGTATATTTGATTTACAAATCACTTTGGTTGTGATTTTAAATCACCTAAAATGATTAAAATGGAAAGTTTAGGGGCTTTATGGTAATTTATTCGAATTATGATTTCTGGGTTAAACATTATGTTTTTGAGTATTGCGTGATTAAAATAAATTAGTTTATTTAATTACCCAAGAAAAATTAAAGAAATGGTAAAATTCGATTTTCCTCTTCCTTCCTGGATGGGCCCTTCCCGAATTGAGCACCGGGCGTCGACTACAAGCGGAATTCGCCAATCGACGTGAAACGCAAAAGCAAGACAAAGATATGGTCCCGGAAGGAATGAATGCGCCGCGAAAGCAAAGAGATGGTAAAATAAATAAAAAATAAAAATTTGGGGTGCAACACGGGGACTTCCCAAGAGGTCACCCATCTTAGTACTGCTCTCGCCCAAGCACACATATCTGGGATAGTGCATTAGTGCTGGTATGGTCGCACCCATCAACATTCAGACAAAAAATGTAATTAATCCGAAATTCTGCGTGATCTCAAATCTTGGACGGGCCCTTCCCGACTCGAGAACCGAGTGTCGGGCCCAAGCACGCTTAACTGCGGAGTTCCGAAAATTTTATATTCAATATATCTAGTTGGACATTTATGTATTGTTTTGAGTGGTTGAAGCCAAATTTAAATGCCTAATGGTATAAAAATTTTAGTGTTTAAAAAATCACTATCTAAAAAATGCATAAAAACCTAAGAAAAACAAGAAATTAAGGGTCAAAATTACCCCCAAGCTCCTACGAATCTAGAACACTGCATTTACCTCGAAATGTTATGCGGTTTTAAAAAAAAAATCGCCTCAATCGGATCTCCGAACACAAACTTATCAACTTCCAAAGTTTCTAACCTTTCCAAAGAAGACGCTTTTATGATTGTATTAAATTATCAAACATGTGAACGGTTCTCCGAGTGAAGGAAGCTAGCATTCTTGGAGTTCCCG
This sequence comes from Zanthoxylum bungeanum, assembly GCA_019454045.1. Lineage (NCBI taxonomy): Eukaryota > Viridiplantae > Streptophyta > Magnoliopsida > Sapindales > Rutaceae > Zanthoxylum > Zanthoxylum bungeanum. The sequence continues at coordinate 102,428 of SKCR01024957.1, read as the reverse complement.
TTGTCCTATTCATGATTTTTTATTTCTTCTTATGTTTCAGATAACTCTTGAAGTCCTTCCATAATGGAGGCAACTTCTTAATGATTGTGACAACTTCAAATGTCTCGTGGGGTTTCATTCCTCAATCCAGTATTTCATGAGGGATCACTTGTAGTTCACCCAACTAAGACATTGTCATCCTTGAATCTACCATTTTGCAGTCCAGGAACTTACCCACGATAAACTTCTTTTGTCCGACATCTTCTATTTTGTACTTATTCTCAAGAGAATCCTATAGTTTCTTTGCATCATTCATGCATTTGTACACAATGTACATTGTATTGTCAATACCGTCCAAGGGGTATTTCTTGCAAAAGAATTTATCTTATTCTGTTTTTCATGTATATTTGATATACAAATCACTTTGGTTGTGATTTTAAATCACCTAAAATGATTAAAATGGAAAGTTTAGGGACTTTATCGTAATTTATTCGAATTATTATTTCTGGGTTAAACATTATGTTTTTTAGTATTGCGTGATTAAAATAAATTAGTTTATTTAATTACCCAAGAAAAATTAAAGAAAAGGGAAAATTCGATTTTCCTCTTCCTTCTTCGATGGGCCCTTCCCGACTTGAGCACCGGGCGTCGACTACAAGCAGAATTCGCCAATCGACGTGAAAGCGTACAAGCAAGACAAAGATTGGGTCCCGGAAGGAATGAATGCGCCGCGAAAGCAAAGAGATGGTAAAATAAATCAAAAATAAAAAAATTGGGGTGCAACACGAGGACTTCCCAAGAGGTCACCCATCTTAGTACTGCTCTGGCCCAAGCATACTTAACTGTGTAGTTACGATGGGATCCGGTGCATTAGTACTGTTATGGTCGCACACATCAACATTCAGACAAAAAATGTACTTAACCCGAAATTCTGCGTGAACTCCCATCGTGGACGGGCCCTTCCCGACTCGAGAGCCGAGTCTCGGGCCCAAGCACGCTTAATTGAGGCGTTCCGAAAATCTTATATTCAATATCTCTAGTTGGACATTTATGTACTATTTTGAGTAGTATAAGCCAAATTTAAATGCCTAATGGTATAAAAATTTTAGTATTTAAAAAATCAATATCTAAAAAATGCATCAAAACCTAAGAAAAACAAGAAATTAAGGGTCAAAATTACCCCCCAAGCTCCTACAGATCTTCACCACTGCATTTATCTCGAAATGTTATGCGGTTTTAAAAAAAAATTCGCCTCAATCGGATCTTCGAACACAAAGTTATCAACTTCCAAAGTTTCTAACCTTTCCAAAGAAGACGATTGTATGATTATATTAAATTATCAAACATGTGTACGGTTCTCCGAGTGAATAAAGCTAGCATTCTTGGGGTTCCCGTTGTCCTATTCATGACTATTTGTTTATTCTTATGTTTCAGATAACTCTTGAAGTCCTTCCATAATAGAGGCAAATTCTTAATGATTGTGACAACTTCAAATGTCTCGTGGGGTTTCATTCCTCAATCCAGTATTTCATGAGGCATCACTTGTAGTTCACCCAATTAAGACATTGTCATCGTTGAATCTACCATTTTGTAGTCCAGGAACTTACCCACAATAAACTTCTTTTGTCCGACATCTTCTGTTTTGTACTAATTCTCAAGAGAATCCTATAGTTTCTTTGCATAATTCATGCATTTGTACACAATGTACATTGTATTGTGATGAGTGGTAAATCTATCACTATTTCCCACTCAATTAACCTAATATTTTGTATAGTTTCTTGAGTCTTGTGAATATTTTGATGTGTTTTGTGTTATTTTGTAGATAAATAAAGTTTCAGGACATTCTGGAGGTAATTTGGAGCAAAACAGTGAAAATTTACAAAAAGGGCATTTTGGTAATTTTGGCGCGTCGCGACGCCCAAACCCTTGGCGTCGCGACGCCTAACGTGCGCCGAGTGCTGCTAATGTGCACCGGGTCAACGGGTCAGAATTTGAAAAGTTGACTTTGCTAACGTGCGTCGTACCACGTGTCACCATCACAGCCAATCTGCTAACGTGCGCCTACCACGTGTCATCATCCTAAGATGCCGACAATCATCATCTACGCTAACGTGCGCCGTGCCACGTGTCAAAAATCTATGGTGCCGACAGAATACGCGTGACACGTGTCACTTTCTCATTGGACCGAATTGTTGGCAAATCACATTCTGCCACGTGTCGCCTTCCCATTGCACCACTTTCAGTGCATGCCACGTCTCATTTCCTGATTGTGCCGACACCGTACGCATGGTCAAAGCACGTTGACCGAAAATGCGTGCCAACGTCGCGACGCTGGATGCCTTAGCGTTGCGACGCCGGTACCAAATTTTGCCTATAAATTCGGCTCCTCGTCATTTCATTTGGTGTGCTTTCCTTGGGAGTTTTTCCCTGTTTTTAAAGGATTGCATCTAGTTTTTGTAAAAATAAATAATATTTAATTTATGTATTTTAATTTTCATTAATAATAATAGTTTTTCTTCTTCTTCTTCTTCTTCTCTTTTCTTTTATGTTTTGTAGTTAAATTTCTGCTAGGGTAAAGGTAAAGCTTTTAACTTTTATAATTTAGATTAATCTCCTTTAATTATAATATATAAATGATTTAAAACCTGACTTAATAAGGATACCGCTATATTGGTCGGTTGGTAATTATTTTTAAACTGGTTTTAACCTGACTTAATGAGGATACTGCCTGGTTGGTCGGTTGGTATTTAATTATTAATTTGATTTAATCAGGATACCGCCTATATGGCTGGTTGGTAAATATCACACATATTTATATATTATAATAAGGGAAATTTCTAAATTATAAATAGTAAAGGTAGATTAATCTCACTTTAATTATAATATGGAAATAGTAATATGAATTCAAAGTTGATTCCGCCTTAATGGCTAGTTTTAAATTATGTAACATAATGTAACACCGCCTATATGGCTGGTCTTTAGGTGACAGATAATTTCCGCATATATGGCTGGTTTATGGATAGATAATAACACTGCCTTTATGGCTGGTTCAACTTAATTAGATAATATTGACAATTTCCATATTATAATAATTTGAGATTTCTAAAAGTGGATCCTCTATCCCCAGCATTTTATTTTATTTTAGGGAAGTGATGAAACACACTATTACTAGGCTTAATAATTGATTTTCTTTTTATGGGTAATTATTTAGTTTGTTTATTGAGTCTTAAGCTTAATGCTTCTTGTTGTCTGATCACCAATAAGATTGATGGGGTAAACTTAAAATGAACTAGACATAGGGATTTTAGGTTTCAGCCTTAGATTCAATAGCTCACGATCTTCCTTGAGGATAGATAACCCTTTAATAAATTTCCTTATAGGATAGAAATATACCTGTCGGGCGTGGGTAGCCATAACTGGAACTTGGTCTTAATGAATCCAGGTAATTTGGTTGACATAGGAATATGGTTCAATTGGGTTATACTGGGTATTTACGTCTTACCATCGGAAGAGGCTTTTGCATATCATCGTGTTCCAGGTTAACAAATTGATTTATTACACATAAATAAGAGAATCAATTCATCTTTATAATAATATTGTGTGGAGTCACAACCCTAGATCCTTGAGTCTTTTCTTTTATTTTCTTTAGTATTTTCTTTTGAGTATGTTTTTATTTTATTTTGCAAAACCACATTCAACCAACCAAAAGCAATCAATTCCATTCTCCCTATAATTAGATACCTGTAAATAAATAGTATCAATATTTAATAACAACGGTAGGAATTAAGTCCTCGTGGGATCGATATTTTTATACTACTTGAACGATACGTGCGCTTGCGTTATACGTGTGTGTTTACGCCGGTCAAGTTTTTGGCGCCGTTGCCGGGGACTTATTTTTCTTGAGTTATTAATTTTGAAGCTATCTAATTTACTTGTTTCTAATTTTCTTTATTTTTTTCTGTGATTTTTTATTTCTTTCTTTTGTTTTCAGGTGATTGAAAAATGGAACATTATTGGGAGATTGAAAGATTATGAGCTTTACTAGAAGATACACCCCAAATCTGGGAGCAACAATCTTGTTTTCTGAGGCATGTTGACCAGCCCAACAACTATCACTGGATGTTAGAATCAAGCAATACTACATTTGCTCATCAGAACGAAATTGGGAGATGTGTAATATGTGATGGTAACCACCCGAGCGATCAATGTATATACCTTTCAGAGTGGCAGAATTATTGGAATCATTCAAGGTACGAGGAACCATCATATTTTCCATCTTATCCACCATCTACCTACGATCTTCATCAAGAACCAGAACCATCAGAGGAAGATCAGTTGATTCACATGCTCAAAGATTGGTTCGAGGAACGAGAAGCTCAATTTGATGCACAAATTCAGAGTCAAGCGGCGTCTATACAGAGGATGACAGATCAAGTTAGACAATTAACAGATAACCTGAATCACATTTCTCACGGAGCAGATTCAAATACTACTGAAGAAGCCTTTCAATATCCTGAGATTCATCATGACATCATAATAGAAGACGAGGTTGAGCAGTATCAAGAATCGGAGGTATCAGTTCAGGAGCCTGAACCAACAAAGTCTCAATTTGATTTTTATTATTCTGACTCTGACGAGGATGAAAAAGCTGAGCTATTTGTACCAACTGCACCAACAACGGAGGATCAAACTTTCAACCCTCAAAATGAAGATCTTGGAGCATGCTTTACCATGATGTTTGATGAAGATCTACCTGAACCATCCATTCCAGTCATATCAGAGGATGGAGACCTAATGTCAGAAACATCTTTACATCCTCATGCAGATACTTATGGAGCATGCATTTCACAGATGAGGGATGAAGAGTTGAATACATAAATTTTAAAATTCATCTGTGAAGAAAATGTGGAGCAAGAAACAAAGCAAATGTTTGAACTTATTGAGAATCCAATACATTCAGGAGAAACATCACTGTTTTGGGGAGTACAAATCAAAGATATCACCCAGAAGCTTGAAAAAATGGAACTTCCATTCCAAGTCAAGCACTATACGAGACCTCCTGATTTTCTTTCTTTCTTTGCAGGAACCACTGGAGCAACAAAGATTAAAAAGGTGGCACAAGCACTGAATGAGACAAAACTCTTTTTGCCACTTTACCGTTGGAAGAGACCCTTCAAAAGCAACGCTCACGAGATTGTCTTTAATCGGACGTCCAAAATGACGTTGAAACCTCCTTGACAGATGGATTTCAGTCACGTCTGGCTGAAGACGAAAAATTTAGCGCTAGCAGGGAGGAAACCCAGGCAATTTATTGTAATTTTTGTTTTTATATTTTGTGTATACATGTTGTAGAATTTTTAATTTTTTGTGTTATTTTTGTTGGGAAAAGCTCAACCAAAGCATAAGACAGGAGGAATGGTATTTGGCAAAGATAAGAGATAATTCATTAGCGATGGCTTAGTAAGGAATAGATTCTTGAGACGCATCCTAATGAATTTATATTAAGCGAGTGGCGTATTGCGTACACAATTCTGTTGCCTTAATTATTGCTTTGATTTGCTTTTCTGTTGTAATTATCTTTATTTTCGTAGACAGGATCCAGACTTTTTGACCTTTCACGATTTCTTTTGTTTTGTTTAGCTAACAATCGTCCTCTGGAAGATACTAGTGCTATTATTACTCACCCTTTTTCAGGTTCTATAAATTCAGCTCATCATTGCACTTTTGAAGACATCCAGAGTAAAAAATGGAAGCCACTTCAAGAAGACGAGTTGAAAATATCTGTGTGTTTTGTGGTACTAGTGTTGGTACTAAGCCACAATATGTAGAAGCAGCACAGGAATTGGGTCGAGTCTTAGCTGCAAGGAATATGCACTTAGTATATGGCGGATGCAATCTTGGACTAATGAGGATCATTTCAAAGGCCGTACAGGAAGGAGGCAGTCACTTTTTGGGAATCATCCCAAAACCTTTGGCAGAGGCAAATCTTATTGGATCATCAAATGGAGATGAACTGATCGTGCTAGGTATGTCTGAACGATTGGTAGAAATGATTAACCGTGCTGATGCTTTTATTGCTTTGCCAGGTGGCTTGGGTACATTGGAGGAAATTTTTATAGTTCTATCTTGGGCGAACTTGAACATACACTAGAAACCAATTGGGCTGTTTAACATTGATGGATTTTATGATTTTCTTTGTGTGTTTCTTGATGATGCCCGGAGAAATGGGTTCGTGTCAAAACCTATGAAAGAACTCCTCTTTACTGCCTGAACTGCTCCGGATCTAATTGACCAACTCTTAGCCTATGAACCACAAGTTGACCCTATCCTTTCAAAAATAAATTGGTCCGAGGACGATCGTGGTAAAAGACGTCGGATTAATCTGGATCTTAACCTTTAATTTTTCGTAGATTTTCAGCTAACCAGGTATTATCTTCTAAACTCTTCTTCTACTGTTAAAACATTGGGGACAATGTCCCATTTAGGTTTGGGGGAGGGAATTAATTGATCAGTACATTATTTTTAGTTTGTGTGTTGTTTTTATTTTTAGTCCTAAATTTTTCGAAAAATACAAAAAAAAAAATTAAATTTTTTTCAAAAATTACAAAAATATTTTGCGTTTTTGTGTTTTTATTTTGACTAAAAATGTGAAATTGGTAAGAGATAGCTGAGTAAGGAGTTTTTACTCCTGAGACGTATCTCAAACCTATTTCGGAACAAGTTAATTTTTGTTTATTTCATTTTGAATTATTTAATTTGTGAATTCTCCATAATACTGATTAAAATGGATCTTCATATACTCAGTTGGCAGGTATTATCAATATGCATAGTAACATACGGACATGAGTTAAAATTGAAAAGTTTGTAATATTCAGTGCTCTAGTTTAATTGGAGGAAGCATCTCAAAAAGCAATGGAGTAAAAAAAAAAAAAAACGTTTGAGATCCGAGTTATTAAGTCTATAAGGGTGTTTTAACACCTAGTGCCCTAAAACCATCTGGTTTGGGAGTCACTGGCCCAAAGCTCGTTACATGGATCAAAGATGCTGCAAAAATATATATATCTGAAGTCTGAGTAATTAAGTCCGTAGGGGTGTCTTAACACCTGGTGCCCTAAAGCCAACTGGTTTGGGAGCCACCGACCCAACACTCGCTACATAGACGGAAGGTATTGTATATAAATAGAAAATAAAATAAAAAAAAATCAAAGAAAAAATCAGAAAAATGAGAAAAAGTATTCCATTGCTGCAAAAAGGTGTGAATTCTGATAAAACTTTAGGACGAAAATATTACTCTCTTATCAACTGCACTTATGACTGTTGTGGGCAAAAATGAGTTGTTTAATATTTTGTTGGCTTTGTATATGGAGAATGGTAATTATAATCGGAGAATTTACTTATTCGGTAATTTAGAAAGAAAGAAAACAACTAGTAACTTGGAGTAGAAGTTTCACCTGATTAGTCACTAACTTCTTTATTCTCTTTTCTCTTGTCTTTTTGCTTTTGTGTGCATTAGTTTCACTACCTTTTTACTTTTATAAAATGTTTGTGGGTATCATTGATGTAAACCCTCACGAGACTACAACTCGTCCACAAGGGACACCTAGGGGTTTAAAGGCTTGTTGCATACGCTAAATGCAACCGTGATCCCTACGAAAGTGGCTTAGTTAAATTTATTATGTTATTTTATTTTGTGTTTTGCTCGAGGACTAGCAAAATGTTAGGTTTGGGAGTGTGATGAGTGGTAAATCTATCACTATTTTCCAATCATTTGACATAATATTTTGTATAGTTTCTTGAGTCTTGTGAATATTTTGATGTGTTTTGTGTTATTTTGTAGATAAATAAAGTTTCAGGACATTCTGGAGGTAATTTGGAGCAAAACAGTGAAAATTGGCAAAAAGGGCATTTTGGTAATTTTGGCGCGTCGCGGCGCCTAACGTGCGCCGGGTGACGGGTCAGAATTTGAAAAGTTGACTTTGCTAACGTGCGCCTGCCACGTGTCATCATCCTAAGATGTCGACAATCATCATCTACGCTAACGTGCGCCGTGCCACGTGTCATCATCTCAGAAGATCAACTAAAATGCACCGCCTGCCACGTGTCAAAAATCTATGGTGCCGACAGAATGCGCGTGACACATGTTACCTTCTCATTGGACCGAATTGTTGGCAAATCACATTCTGCCACGTGTCGCCTTCCCATTGCACCACTTTCAGCGCATGCCACATGTCATTTCCTTATTGTGCCGACATCGTACGCGTGGTCAAACCGCATTGACCGAAAACGCGTGCCAGCGTCGCGACGCCGGTACCAAATTTTACCTATAAATTCGGCTCCTCGTCACTTCATTTGGTGTGCTTTCCTTGGGAGTTTTTCCCTGTTTTTAAAGGATTGCATCTAGTTTTTGTAAAAATAAATAATATTTAATTTATGTATTTTAATTTTCAGTAATAATAATAGTTATTCTTCTTCTTCTTCTCTTTTCTTTTATGTTTTGTAGTTAAATTTCTGTTGGGGTAAAGGTAAAGCTTTTGACTTTTATAATTTAGATTAATCTCCCTTAATTATAATATATAAATTATTTAAAACCTGACTTAATAAGGATACCGCTATATTGGTCGGTTGGTAATTATTTTTAAACTGGTTTTAACCTGACTTAATGAGGATACCGCCTGGTTGGTCGGTTGGTATTTAATTATTAATTTGATTTAATCAGGATACCACCTATATGGCTGGTTGGTAAATATCACACAGATTTATATATTATAATAAAGGAGATTTCTAAATTATAAATAGTAAAGGTAGATTAATCTCACTTTAATTATAATATGGAAATAGTAATATGAATTAAAAGTTGATTCCGCCTTAATGGCTGGTTTTAAATTATGTAACATAATGTAACACCGCCTATATGGCTAGTCTTTAGGTGACAGATAATTTCCGCCTATATGGCTGATTTATGGATAAATAATAACACTGCCTTTATGGCTGGTTCAACTTAATTAGATAATATTGGATTGAATAATTTAAGATCTGTTGGTTAATGATGATACTAAATTGTATATTTTAGCTAAAAGAATACCAAGTGGCGTTTCTGAATGGTTTCTTCAGATAAGAGATCCATTGTGATTTCTTAGTTTGAAGAGTTCGTTTTGGAATGGCCCTGGAGTTTGTATTATGCTAAGATTACAATTTAATATATTAGCTTATAGAGCCTATTGTAGACTCGGATGAGCTTTCTGGAAATTTGTGTTTTCTAATTTTGATATCAGTTAGATTGTCTGATTTTATCAAAGCATAGAGAATACATATGGGATAGAAGGGTCAGTAGGAGCGTACAAATTTCTTTCTAGTATTTTACATCATAATGACATTGTCATTATTAATGTAATAATGAGATGTTTATGAGGTAAAAAGGTTTACCTCAGTCTTATTTTCTCAATGAAAGCAGTGTGAGTGGTCTCAATTATATTTGATATAAAGTTTTATATAAGATATAAAACTAAGAGACTTGTGAGATACTCCTGGACGCAACAAGACTAACTGTTTGACAGTAAGTATAACTGTTTGACAGTTAGTGTGTGTCTTGTGTATAGTATTCATCTTTCGTAAAGGATGATTCCTTTTTTCGAAAGAGATAATGATTAGAATGTCTAATTAATCTTATACATTATATGATGATGACATAATGAATACTATATTGAGTGCGATTAGAGATATCAATTTAATCGTAATTGTTACGAGTTATTTTGATATCCTTTGGACCATAGGATGGGTCTTGAAACATATTCTTTATTATCTTTGAGATATTAAGAATGAGTTTCTAATTAAATGGAGAATAAATCCGCAACCATTTGGGTCAGATTAGTTTTAAGTCTAATTATGACGTTAGACAGTCTACGTCATAAAGAGTCAGAAAAGATGCAGTGGGAGTGTTACAGACGATTCCACTACAAGAGTGGAGTTAGTTGTAACTTATGAAGAATTGACTTATGAAGTTGCATAGTGACCTCGAAGATTAGAAGTTTGTTATTAGTATTGTGTTTGCGGTTGTCTACAAAGTATTTTGGATTTGATCCATAAATACTTAGATAATTTAGTAGCTGAAGCACAAAGTTGATATGGCATCTAATTCATATTGATGTAGAACTTAGTTTCTACAAAAATATGAATGATGCTGGCTAAGGAAAATAACTGTGTTTGTTGGACAAATTCAATATGTCATAGCGGTCTTACTTGTTGTTACCTACCTCTTGAACGCTAGGTGAGTTCTTGAGGGCCATGAGTATGTGATACACATTGGGATGTGTATATGATACCATGGATTGGCACTAGAGCAAGTGGGAGAAATTGTTGGGGTTGGTGCTCTGAGCGCCTATCCTGATCGTATTTATGTTCGATTCATGAATACGAGCAATACATTTTCCATAATATTACTATTTTAATGGAAGCACCTATTGTCTTTTATATACGTATTCGATCTAATTACGATTAGATTGATTAGATTGGAACTAAATTTAATTTAGTGATATGTATATATATTAGACAAAGACCCTAGGATTTATAACGTAGTGCACATTTACAACATAGCTTGTAATTGACATTGGGAAGTGTCACTATAAGTTGAATATCCTTAAATTAAGTTCCTGGTCAAGATTTACTGACACGGGTCGGTTAGTAAAATCCGTTGAGACCAGTACATCTCGTATATCGGACTTGGTCCGATGGTTTATCCCAATGAACCATGAGTCTTGGGAGACTCGTATAGACGTGTAGGTGTTTATTTGATATACACTGAACGACTCACCGAAGATTTCCTAATATATGGTACACCAACGTCAATAGGAATCTTCTCAGGTTGAGTAGCATAGTGATTCTTTGACTTGAGATACCACTGTGGATATATGAGTTATCCTCCACACTTAGATGGCAGTCACGTCATCGATCTATTTAGATCAGACCTCCGCCTGTTCGTTGGGTGTGGACTCATGCTCATGATATCCTGTGTGTATCAAGAAATGATTCGTCAGTTCTGTGTACAGAGCATAGGTAGTCCATTTGTGATTAGCAATCTGTTAAATCTATGGCCATAGTATATTTCGGAAGTGAGTTCCGAATGTTATTTAGAGATTGCTAATTGATACGTCGACGAGATTATTCATATAGAGATTTGACGTTTATATCTATATCTCTGGGATAATCCGGATACCTGTGACGGAGGGATTATACGTATGCAGTGACCTCGACCTGTATGATTCAGTGAGTTTATCCGTGGTCGTCATAATTTACGGGTGGGTGAATTATGGACACGAAATTGGATTTCGTGACGGATATGCCTGAATCTAGAGAGTCTCACTAATGAAATATACTCGTAGAGCAATAGGGCAACTGTTATGAATAATACTGATTATTTATAACTCGTTTAATGGTTAAACGAAAAATACATGCGATCGGGACCTAACGGTCATTTCCGAATTAATGTGTATTTGTATTTAATACTTGATTTGATTAAATACACATTAATAAAATATCAATTTGTGATATTTGACATATATCATTAATATATGTATTTGAGATATTTAAAGTAAATATAATACATATATTTAAGATATTTATATTTATTATTTAATTGTTAAATAATTAAATTAATTAATAAAGTAAATATCTTTTTTAATGATTAAGCTTGGAAATGGCATGAAACCATTGGAACACATTTTGTTTGCTTTATTAAAGATAAAGTGTTAACTTTAATTTTGTAAAATGTGTGCCAATGATTTTTGAACAAAAAAATAATAATTGTTATTTATTTTTGTTATCAATAATTTCGAAATTAGTGAAATTTGTATATCAAAATTGTTTTGATTCATTTTTCATACTAAGACAACACACACAAAATTATTACAAAGAGAGTTGAGAGAAAATTGAAGAAAGAAAGCAAGAACAAAGCCAAAATTTTGGAATTTTTGTAAGTTTCTTACACTTTCTTCTACATAGAAAATGTTTCTATTATTCTTCACTTCAAATTGTGTTGTTAAGTTTGTTTCTCTACTCTTTAAGTTTGTAATTAAATTTTTTGGAAGCTTGTTTGAGGGTGTTATGCATGTATGATTAATTTATGAGCTTATTAGTGTAATTAAGCTTAAATAAATTAATTAGAAATTAAAGTTGTCATTCTAGAGTTGCTTAGCCATTCATAAATGACCTAGAATTGTTCTTGAGTTGTTTCATGATGGTGAGACTTGATTGGTGTGGTAATTAAAAGATTAAAGTATTGAATTTTATCAATTTAATGTAAATTGCCCAATTTGAGTAATTTATGAAATTAGGGCTCTTAACACATTCAAATTTTGGGGCTTTTCATATATATGAAATAATTTGATGTATATTTGATGTGTGTCAAATTTGGGATTGATTGGATTTGATCTTGATGTGTTTTGAACAAATTAGGCCACATTGAAATTAATGAAAAGTTCAGGGGCTGTTTCGTAATTCTGGAAAATTACTGGGCAGTTTGCGCAAATCTGAAAACGTTTCTGGTTTTGTTGCAAAATCGTAAAAATTATTTTGGGATTGATTTGGAATCAATTAAATATGTAATTGACATATTTAAAAACTAAAATGATTAAATTGCAAACTTTTGAGGTCTTATTGCAATTAAAGATAAATCTGATTTTTCTGATAAAAATTCAGTTTTTATTTATCGAGTGATTAGAATAAATTAGTTTATTTTAATTTCCCAAGAAAAATATTTATCGGAAATGGTTTCGGAGTGAAAATATGCGAAAACGACGAAAAATGGCGTTACAGGGTAACGGCTGCCCAAACAGCGAACTGGTCACTGTTCCGGCAGCCCACGAACTGTCCAAATGTTTTGGGGGCTGACCTGGGCAGCCCTCATGAGCATTGGTCGGTCGGTTCGGCCGGAAACGCGTTTTATGCTATTTTGCGGAAAAACGTTTTCGTAAAAGTTTCGCGATGTTTCTATATTATTTATGTCGTTATATGATATCGAATAAATATGTTTAGGTGAAATATGAATGAATTATTAATATTGGATATTAAATAATTTATTCGTAAGTTTAAAAATTTTAAACTACGATTTCGCCCGAACAGCGCTCATTCCGCTCTGCCTCTCTGATTTGACCCCAACAGATGGGTGCGACCATACCAGCACTAATGCACCAGATCCCATCGGAACTCCGCAGTTAAGTGTGCTTGGGTGAGAGCAGTACTAAGATGGGCGACCTCTTGGGAAGTCCTCGTGTTGCACCCCAATTTTTTATTTTTGATTTATTTTACCATATTTTTGCTTTCGTGTCGCATTCATTCCTTCCAGGACCCAATCTTTGTCTTCCTTGTGCGCTTTCACGTCGATTGGCGAATTCCGCTTGTAGTCGACGCCCGGTACTCAACTAGGGAAGGGCCCATCCAGGAAGGAAGAGGAAAATTGAATTTTCCCATTTCTTTAATTTTTCTTGGGTAATTAAGTAAACTAATTTATTTTAATCACGCAATACTCAAAAACATAATGTTTCAACCAGAAATCATAATTCGAATAAATTACCATAAAGCCCCTAAACTTTCCATTTTAATCATTTTAAGTGATTTAAAATCACAACCAAAGTGATTTGTATATCAAATATACATGAAAAACAGAATAAGACAAATTCTTTTGCAAGAACTACCTCTTGGACGGTATTGACAATACAATGTACATTGTGTACAAATGCATGAATTATGAAAAGAAACTATATGATTCTCTTGAGAATAAGTACAAAAGAGAAGATGTCGGAAAAAAGAAGTTTATCATGGGTAAGTTCCTGAACTAAAAAATGGTAGATTTAAGGATGACAATGTCTTAGTTGGGTGAACTACAAGTGATCCCTCATGAAATACTGGATTGAGGAATGAAACCCCACGAGACATTTGAAGTTGTCACAATCATTAAGAAGTTCCCTCTATTATGGAAGGACTTCAAGAGTTATCTGAAATATAAGAAGAAACAAATAGTCATGAATAGGACAACGAGAGCTCCTAGAATGCTAGCTTCTTTCACTCGGAGAACCGTACACATGTTTGATAATTTAATATGATCATACAAGCGTCTTCTTTGGAAAGGTTAGAAACTTTGGAAGTTGATAACTTTGTGTTCGGAGATCCGATTGAGGTGAATTTTTTTTAAACCGCAAAACATTTCGAGATAAATACAGTGGTCAAGATCCTTAGGTGCTTGGGGGGTAATTTTGAGCCTTAATTTCTTGTTTTTCTTAGGTTTTGATGCTTTTTTAAATATTGATTTTTTAAACACTAAAATTTTTGTACCATTAAGCATTTAAATTTGGCTTCTACCACTCAAAATAGTACATAAATGTCCAATAAGAGATATTGATTATAAAATTTTTGGAACTCCGCAGTTAAGCGTGCTTAGGCCTGATAGTCGGTTCTCGGGTTGGGAAGGGCTGGTCCACGATGGGAGATCACGCAGAATTTCGGATTAAGTACATTTTTTGTCTAAATGTTGATGGGTGCGACCATACTAGCACTAATGCACCGGATCCCATCGGAACTCCGCAGTTAAGTGTGCTTGGGCGCGAGCAGTACTAAGATGGGTGGCCTCTTGGGAAGTCCCCGTGTTGCACCCCAATTTTTTAATTTTGATTTATTTTACCATCTCTTTGCTTTCGCGGCGCATTCATTCCTTCCGGGACCCAATCTTTGTCTTGCTTGTGCGCTTTCACGTCGATTGGCGAATTCCGCTTGTAGTCGACGCCGGGTGCTCAAGTCGGGAAGGGCCCATCCAGGAAGGAAGAGGAAAATCAAATTTTCCCATTTCTTTAATTTTTCTTGGGTAATTAAATAAACTAATTTATTTTAATCACGCAATACTAGAAAACATAATGTTTCACCCAAAAATCATAATTCGAATAAATTGCCATAAAGCCCATAAACTTTCCATTTTAATCATTTTAGGTGATTTAAAATCACAACCAAAGTGATTTTTACATCAAATATACATGAAAAACAGAATAAGACAAATTATTTTGCAAGAACTACCTCTTGGACGGTATTAACAATACAATGTACATTGTGTACAAATACATGAATTATGCAAAGAAACTATAGGATTCTCTTGAGAATAAGTACAAAAGAGAAGATGTCGGACAAAAGAAGTTTATCGTGGGTAAGTTCCTGGACTAAAAAATGGTAGAT
Source organism: Zanthoxylum bungeanum (assembly GCA_019454045.1). Classification (NCBI taxonomy): domain Eukaryota; kingdom Viridiplantae; phylum Streptophyta; class Magnoliopsida; order Sapindales; family Rutaceae; genus Zanthoxylum; species Zanthoxylum bungeanum. The sequence continues at coordinate 87,239 of SKCR01024957.1, read as the reverse complement.
TCAATGATGAAAATGTCTTAGTTGGGTGAACTACAAGTGATCCCCATGAAATACTAGATTGAGGAATGAAACCCCACGAGACATTTGAAGTTGTCACAATCATTAAGAAGTTGCCTCCATTATGGAAGGACTTCAAGAGTTATCTGAAACATAAGAAGAAACAAATAGTCATGAATAGGACAACGAGAACTCCAAGAATGCTAGCTTCCTTCACTTGGAGAACCGTACACATGTTTGATAATTTAATATAATCATACAAGCGTCTTCTTTGGAAAAGTTAGAAAATTTGGAAGTTGATAACTTTGTGTTCGGAGATCCGATTGTGGCGAATTTTTTTTAAACCGCATAACATTTCGAGATAAATGCAGTGGTCAAGATTCGTAGGAGCTTGGGGGGTAATTTTGACCCTTAATTTATTGTTTTTCTTAGGTTTTGATGCATTTTTTAGATATTGATTTTGTAAACACTAAAGTTTTTATACCATTAGGCATTTAAATTTGGCTTCTACCACTCAAAATAGTACATAAAATGTCCAACTAGAGATATTGAATATAAAATTTTCGGAACTCCGCAGTTAAGCGTACTTGGGCCCGAGAGTCGCTTCTCGAGTCGGGAAGGGCCCGTCCACGATGGGAGATCACGCATAATTTCGGATTAAGTACATTTTTTGTCTAAATGTTGATGGGTGCGACCATACCAGCACTAATGCACCGGATCCCATCGGAACTCTGCAGTTAAGTGTGCTTGGGCGAAGCCGTACTAAGATGGGTGACCTCTTGGGAAGTCCTCGTGTTGCACCCAATTTTTTTATTTTTGATTTATTTACCCATCTCTTTGGTTTCGCGGCGCATTCATTCCTTCCGGGACCCAATCTTTGTCTTGCTTGTGCGCTTTCACGTCGATTGGCGAATTCCGCTTGTAGTCGACGCCCGGTGCTCAAGTCGGGAAGGGCCCATCCAGGAAGGAAGAGGAAAATCGAATTTTCCCATTTCTTTAATTTTTCTTGGGTAATTAAAAAAACTAATTTATTTTAATCATGCAATACTCAAAAACATAATGTTTAACCCAAAAACCATAATTCGAATAAATTACCATAAAGCGCCTAAACTTTCCATTTTAATCATTTTAGGTAATTTAAAATCACTACCAAAGTGATTTGTATATCAAATATACATGAAAAACAGAATAAGACAAATTATTTTGCAAGAACTACCTCTTGGACGGTATTGACAATACAATGTACATTGAGTACAAATGCATGAATTATGCAGAGAAACTATAGGATTCTCTTGAGAATAAGTACAAAAGAGAAGATGTCAGACAAAAGAAGTTTATCATGGGTAAGTTCCTGGACTACAAAATGGTAGATTCAATGATGAAAATGTCTTAGTTGGGTGAACTACAAGTGATCCCTCATGAAATACTTGATTGAGTAATGAAACCCCACGGGACATTTGAAGTTGTCACAATCATTAAAAAGTTGCCTTCATTATGGAAGGACTTCAAAAGTTATCTGAAACATAAGAAGAAACAAATAGTCATGAATAGGAGAACGAGAACTCCAAGAATGCTAGCTTCCTTCACTCGGAGAACCGTACACATGTTTGATAATTTAATATAATCATACAAGCGTCTTCTTTGGAAAGGTTAGAAACTTTGGAAGTTGATAACTTTGTGTTTGGAGATCCGATTGAAGCGAATTTTTTTTTAAACCGCATAACATTTCGAGATAAATGCAGTGGTAAAGATCCGTAGGAGCTTGGGGTAATTTTGACCCTTAATTTCTTGTTTTTCTTAGGTTTTGAACATTTTTTAGATTTTGATTTTTTAAACACTAAAATTTTTATACCATTAGAGATTTAAATTTGGCTTCTACCACTCAAAATAGTACATGAATGTCCACCTAGAGATATTCAATAAAAAATTTTCTGAAATCCGCAGTTAAGCGTGCTTGGGCCCGAGACTCGGTTCTCGAGTCGGGAAGGTCTCGTCCACGATGGGAGATCACGCAGAATTTCAGATTAAGTACATTTTTTGTCTGAATGTTGATGGGTGCGACCATACTAGCACTAATGCACCGGATCCCATCGGAACTCCGCAGTTAAGTGTGGTTGGGCGAGAGCAGTGCTAAGATAGGTGACCTCTTGGGAAGTCCTCGTGTTGCACCCCAATCTTTATTTTTGATTTATTTTACCATCTCTTTGCTTTCGCGACGCATTCAATCCTTCCGGGACCAAATCTTTGTCTTGCTTGTGCGCTTTCACGTCGATTGGCGAATTCCACTTGTAGTCGACTCCCAATGCTCAAGTCGGGAAGGGCCCATCCAGGAAGGAAGAGGAAAATCGAATTTTCCCATTTCTTTAATTTTTCTTGGGTAATTAAATAAACTAATTTATTTTAATCACGCAATACTAAAAAACATAATCTTTAACCAAGAAATCATAATTCGAATAAATTACCATAAAGCCCCTAACCTTTCCATCTTAATCATTTTAGGTGATTTAAAATCACAACCAAAGTGATTTGTATATCAAATATATATGAAAAACAGAATAAGATAAATTCTTTTGCAAGAAGTATCTCTTGGATGGTATTGACAACACAATGTACATTGTGTACAAATGCGTGAATTATGCAAAGAAACTATATGATTCTCTTGAGAATAAGTACAAAACAGAAGATGTCGGACAAAAGAAGTTCATCGTGGGTAAGTTCCTGGACTACAAAATGGTAAATTCAAGGATGACAATGTCTTAGTTGGGTGAACTACAAGTGATCCGTTATGAAATACAGGATTGAGGAATGAAACCCCACGAGACATTTGAAGTTGTCACAATCATTAAGAACTTGCCACCATTATGGAATGACTTCAAGAGTTATCTGAAACATAAGAAGAAACAAATAGTCATGAATAGGACAACGGGAACTCCAAGAATGCTAGCTTCCTTCACTCGGAGAACTGTACACATGTTTGATAATTTAATATAATCATACAAGCGTCTTCTTTGGAAAGGTTAGAAACTTTGGAAGTTGATAACTTTAGGTTCGGAGATCCGATTGAGGCAAATATTTTTTTTAAAACCGCATAACATTTCGAGATAAAGGCAGTGGTCAAAATCTGTAGGAGCTTGGGGGTAATTTTGACCCTTAATTTCTTGTTTTTCTTAGGTTTTGATGCATTTTTTAGATATTGATTTTTTAAACCCTAAAATTTTTATACCATTAGGCATTTAAGTTTGGCTTCTACCACTCAAAATATTACATAAATGTCCAACTAGAGATATTGAATATAAAATTTTCGGAACTCCGCAGTTAAGTGTGCTTGGGCCCGAGACTCTGTTATCGAGTCGGGAAGGGCCCGTCCACGATGGGCGATCACACAGAATTTCATATTAAGTACATTTTTTGTCTGAATGTTGATGGGTGCGACCATACCAGCACTAATGCACTGGATCCCATCGGAACTCCGCAGTTAAGTGTGCTTGGGCGAGTGCAGTACTAAGATAGGTGACCTCTTGGGAAGTCCTCGTGTTGCACCCCAATTTTTTATTTTTGATTTATTTTACCATCTATTTGCTTTCACGGCGCATTCATTCCTTCCGGGACCCAACCTTTGTCTTGTTTATGCGCTTTCACGTCGATTGGCGAATTCCGCTTCTAGTCGACGCCCGGTGCTCAAGTCGGGAAGGGCCCATCCAGGAAGGAAGAGGAAAATCGAATTTTCCCATTTCTTTAATTTTTCTCAGGTAATTAAATAAACTAATTTATTTTAATCACGCAACACTCAAAAACATAATGTTTAACCCAAAAATCATAATTCGAATAAATTACCATAAAGCCCCTAAACTTTCCATTTTAATCATTTTAGGTGAAAAAAAGTGATTTGTATATCAAATATACATGAAAAATAGAATAAGACAAATTCTTTTGCAAGAACTACATCTTGGACGGTATTGACAATACAATGTACATTGTGTACAAATGCATGAATTATGCAAAGAAACTATAGGATTCTCTTGAGAATAAGTACAAAACAAAAGATGTCGGACAAAAGAAGTTTATCATGGGTAAGTTCCTGTACTACAAAATGGTAGATTCAAGGATGACAATGTCTTAGTTGGGTGAACTACAAGTGGTCCCTCATGAAATACTGGATTGAGGAATGAAACCCCACGAGACATTTGAAGTTGTCACAATTAAGTAAGTTGCCTCCATTATGGAAGGGCTTCAAGAGTTATCTGAACATAAGAAGAAATAAATAGTCATGAATAGGACAACGGGAACTCCAAGAATGCTAGTTTCCTTCACTCGGAGAACCGTACAAATGTTTGATAATTTAATATAATCATACAAGCGTCTTCTTTGGAAAGGTAAGAAACTTTAGAAGTTGATAACTTTGTGTTCGGAGATCCGATTAAGGCGAATTGTTTTTTTAAACCGCATAACGTTTCGAGATAAATGCAATGGTCAAGATCCGTAGGAGCTTGGGGGTAATTTTGACCCTTAATTTCTTGTTTTTCTTAGGTTTTGATGCATTTTTTAGATATTGATTTTTTAAACACTAAAATTGTTATACCATTAGGCATTTAAATTTGGCTTCTACCACTCAAAATAGTACATAAATATCCAACTAGAGATATTGAATATAAAATTTTCGGAACTCCGCAGCTAAGCGTGCTTGGGCCCGAGACTCGATTCTCGAGTCGGGAAGGGCGCGTCCACGATGGGAGATCACGCAGAATTTTGAATTAAGTACATTTTTTTGTCTTAATGTTGATGGCTGCGATCATACCAGCACTAATGCACCGGATCCTATCGGAACTCCGCAGTTAAGTGTGCTTGGGCGAGAGCAGTACTAAGATGGGTGACCTCTTGGGAAGTCCTCGTGTTGTACCCCAATTTTTTATTTTTTATTTATTTTACCATCTCTTTGCTTTCGCGGCGCTTTCATTCCTTCCGGGACCCAATCTTTGTCTTTCTTGTGCGCTTTCACGTCGATTGGCGAATTCCGCTTGTAGTCGACGCGCGGTGCTCAAGTCGGGAAGGGCCTATCCAGGAAGGAAGAGGAAAATTGAATTTTCCCATTTCTTTAATTTTTATTGGGTAATTAAATAAACTAATTTATTTTAATCACGCAATACTAAAAAACATAATGTTTAACCCATAAATCATGTTAGAAACTTTGGAAGTTGATAACTTTGTGTTCGGAGATCCGATTGAGGCGATTTTTTTTAAACCGCATAACATTTCGAGATAAATGCAGTGCTCAAGATCCGTAGGAGCTTGGGGGGTATATCAAATATACCATAAAGCCCATAAACTTTCCATTTTAATCATTTTAGGTGAACCAAAGTGATTTGTATATCAAATATACATGAAAAACAGAATAAGACAAATTCTTTTGCAATAACTACCTCTTGGTCGGTATTGACAATATGACCGGCGTAAACACACACGTATAACGCAAGCGCACGTATCGTTCAAGTAATATAAAAATATCGATCCCACGAGGACTTAATTCCTACTGTTGTTATTAAATATTGATACTATTTATTTACAAGTATCTAATTATAGGGAGAAGGGAATTGATTGCTTTTGGTTGGTTGAATGAGGTTTTGCAAAATAAAATAAAAACAGACTCAAAAGAAAATACTAAGGAAAATAAAAGAAAAGACTCAAGGATCTAGGGTTGTGACTCCACACAATATTATTATAAAAATGAATTAATTCTCTTATTTATGTGTAATAAATCAATTTGTTAACCTGGAACAGGATGATATGCAAAAGCCTCTTCCGATAGTCAGACGCAAATACCCAGTATAACCCAATTGAACCATATTCCTATGTCAACCAAATTACCTGGATTCATTAAGACCAAGTTCCAGTTATGGCTACCCACGCCCGACAGGTATATTCCTATCCTGTAAGGAAATCTATTAAAGGGTTATCTATCCTCAAGGAAGATCGTGAGCTATTGAATCTAAGGCTGAAACCTAAAATCCATATGTCTAGTTCATTTTAAGTTTACCCCATCAATCTTATTGGTGATCAGACAACAAGAAGCATTAAGCTTAATACTCAATAAACAAACTAAATAATTACCCATAATAAGAAAATCAATTACTAAGCCTAGTAATATTGTGTTTCATCACTTCCCTAAAATAAAATAAAAAATAAAATAAAATGCTGGGGATAGAGGATCCACTTTTAGAAATCTCAAATTATTATAATATGAAAATTGCAATCAGTGCGACCAGAGACAAGTTTCCTCAGAATCTACAATAGATTGTTGAGTATAACTTTTCTCACTGTTATACCATAAAGGTCAAACCTTTAATAAGCTCATTGTGCTTTTGCTGCATAAACCATTTGTACATTTTTATGAACGATTCATAATAAAAGCTCAATCAAGTTCCAAACTTGATCGTAGTAAGCTATGAACAATCTTAGATCTATGGTCTAATGCTAAATTTCGGAATCGATATCAAATATCATTTCCACTATAAGTTATAGGATAATTTTCTTCGATAAGAAAACAACAAAATCATTAAGTATCAAATACTTTGCTAATGATTCTGACATCCTATAGCACTTATATGGAAGTAATTTAAGGGTATTTTCATCTTATTAATTATGTTGTTCCATTTATAGTTTATCATCGTATGTGACTTCAATAAGTCAAGTCTTTTCTACAATAGTCAACAACCAATGTTACACACTAAGTAATAAACAATTTTATTACTCGAGATCACAGAAAAGATATTCTATCAAATAGAATACATTATTCTATTAAATAAAATAAATGATAAACTTCTACTCGTACCTCCGAGGCGCAAGTAATATCAATTATATAACCATTATACAAAAGATAGATTCAAATCTCAAACTTTTCAAGATTCGAATTTTCTACTTATTCATATCATATACGTAACTGTAGAAACTAATGGAACATTAATTAAAATGATGAATTAGTGTTACTGGAGCATAACCCCAAGAGTATTGAAACTAATTCGGTAACTCTCAATATCAAATGAATCAAATCATATAAGATTCAAATTCTTCCATCAATCAATTCCATCAATATGGAATCGTGGAAGAATAATATTGATGTAAGAATTATATTCTTAGAATAACCTTAGAACTTATTGCCATAAATTCATATGTTTGATCGTATCAAACATCTTTGAACAATTCAGAGATTCACGATGAATTTTAAAGATACAATTTTCAAAACTTTTAGATCGAATATTTTTGAACAAGTCAAAATATTCTATCTGCGTTTCATCAGAAACACGTAACTAAGTCACGACAGTTCATTAACTAAGTTATGAAGTAAAGAAAACTATCTTAAGCAATTTTCAATTCATTAAATTACATACATCCAATGTATCAATTTAATAAATTTTCTGGTCTAATGACAGTCATTGGTTAAAAGAGATTTAGTCACTTTCCCGAATACAATATTCGTTGAATGAATAAGGATATGTGGTGTGATCTCATATCAGACCATCCTTTACTATATGGAATAAGCATCCAATACTTAAGTGATAAAATCTCATAAAATAATGTTCTAAGTTATTTATTTAACCAAATATTTTTCTGAATGTTTATCTATTCGTTAATGACACTTCTAGTCATTTTAAAATATGTAACAATTGTTTACAAAGAACAAGTAACTATCAAATAGTTGCAAGTTCTGATATCAAATATCGAAACAATCATTCAACTATATTTTAAATAACTAGACGGGAGATCTGATATCCAATATCTATAGTTGTCGTATTATGAAAATCAATATTTTCTATACACAACTATACACGTCTTCTTTCTTTAGCTTTATTATTTACTTTCAAATTATTTACAACATTTGCAAATAATCGGAAAACAAATAGTCTCTGACTTATGACCTTTGAATGTCATTAAAGCCAAGAAATGTCATTATTAGATAAACAAATACCTAATGGGGTTTTCTTAATGCCAGTGAAGAATCTCGAGACGTGAACCAATTCATGTCAATCTTTACTGCATAAGAAACTATTCTGTCTAGAATGATTATATCAATATCTATTCTAATATATAACCTATTCTAGAAATCTGCAACCATAATTGAAGTCAGAAAACATATATATAATATGCATGCAGTGGATAAAAGTTTAATTCTATCAAACAAATAGAATAAGGAACAACATGAGCGACAATTTACATAATATTACACACCACATAAGTTAAGGATTTTTAACTTAGCAGTGCCTCCCACTACTTAACGTAATACCGTAATCCCCAACGGAAACAAGAATTCAATAATTAAATTGAATTCCATAATGGGAAGTGGACCCCATGAATATATTTCGACTCACAACTTTGGCACGTTCTCGCCTACGTATATTCATTGGGTAGACAACTCATTGTCAATCACACTCACTGTGACTCCTAGGTTCGGTCCTGATCGTTTCTCATTATGACAGCTTTGGCACGTTCACAAGGAGGCGTATCAAGGTTAAACTTGTCAATGACAAACTCAAGCTATCGATGTAGTCCTGACAGCTTTGGCACGTTCAGGATTTCTATTTTCACTTGAATTTGTCTCTTATCATATAAGTTCAACCGGCGCAAATGAACTACCTTCAACTATAACTGCACAGCTTTGGCACGTTACAGCCATAGCATTATGAAAAAAATTTACATCCGTATTGACAAGGCGGACGAAGAAACAAGTATTCATAATACTAGTCACTTTCTTAAAACCTTATTTAAATCGGGGATTTTCCAACAAAAGATGTTTTTACTTTATATAATCAAATTAAATAAACACATGCATGTATAAATTAATGATTAAACTGAACATTGAATTTTAAAGGGCTATTCATATCGGGCATCCAGGATCAGACTCACTATGATACCATTTTTGTTGGGGTCAAATCAGAGAGGCGCAGCGGAATGAGCGCGGTTCGGGCGAAATCGTAGTTTAAAATTTTTAAACTTACGAATAAATTATTTAATATCCAATATTAATAATTCATTCATATTTCACCTAAACATATTTATTCGATATCATATAACGACATAAATAATATAGAAACATCGCGAAACTTTTGCGAAAATGTTTTTCCGCAAAATAGCATAAAACACGTTTCCGGCCGAACCGACCGACCAATGCTCATGAGGGCTGCCCAGGTCAGCCCCCAAAACATTTGGACAGTTCGTGGGCTGCCTGAACAGTGACCAGTTCGCTGTTTGGGCAGCCATTATCCGGTAACGCCATTTTTCACCGTTTTCGCATATTTTCACTCCGAAACAATTTCCGATAAATATTTTTCTTGGGAAATTAAAATAAACTAATTTATTCTAATCACTCAATAAATAAAAACTGAATTTTTATCAGAAAAATCAGATTTATCATTAATTGCAATAAGACCTCAAAAGTTTGCAATTTAATCATTTTAGTTTTTAAATATGTCAATTACATATTTAATTGATTCCAAATCAATCCCAAAATAATTTTTACAATTTTGCAACAAAACCAGAAACTTTTTCAGATTTGCGCAAACTGCCCAGTAATTTTCCAGAATTACGAAACAGCCCCTGAACTTTTCATTAATTGCAATTTGGCCCAATTTGTTCAAAACACATTAAGATCAAATCCAATCAATCCCAAATTTGACACACATCAAATATACATCAAATTATATCATATATATGAAAAGCCCCAAAATTTGAATGGGTTAAGAACCTTAATTTCATAAATTACTCAAATTGGGCAATTTACATTAAATTGATAAAATTCAATACTTTAATCTTTCAATTACCACACCAATCAAGTCTCACCATCATGAAACAACTCAAGAACAATTCTAGGTCATTTATGAATGGCTAAGCAACTCTAGAATGACAACTTTAATTTCTAATTAATTTATTTAAGCTTAATTACACTAATAAGCTCATAAATTAATCATACATGCATAACACCCTCAAACAAGCTTCCAACAAATTTAATTACAAACTTAAAGAGTAGAGAAACAAACTTAACAACACAATTTGAAGTGAATAATAATAGAAACATTTTCTATGTAGAAGAAAGTGTAAGAAACTTACAAAAATTCCAAAATTTTGGCTTTGTTCTTGCTTTCTTTCTTCAATTTTCTCTCAACTCTCTTTGTAATAATTTTGGTGAAGTTTTCTTAGTATGAAAAATGAATCAAAACAATTTTGATATACAAATTTCACTAATTTCGAAATTATTGATAACAAAAATAAATAACAATTATTTTTTTTTGTTCAAAAATCATTGGCACACATTTTACAAAATTAAAGTTAACACTTTATCTTTAATAAAGAAAACAAAATTTGTTCCAATGATTTCATGCCATTTCCAAGCTTAATCATTAAAAAAGATATTTACTTTATTAATTAATTTAATTATTTAACAATTAAATAATAAATATAAATATCTTAAATATATGTATTATATTTACTTTAAATATCTCAAATACATATATTAATGATATATGTCAAATATCACAAATTGATATTTTATTAATGTGTATTTAATAAAATCAAGTATTAAATACAAATACACATTAATTCGGAAATGACCGTTAGGTCCCGATCGCATGTATTTTTCGTTTAACCATTAAACGAGTTATAAATAATCAATATTATTCATAACAGTTGCCCTAGTGCTCTACGAGTATATTTCATTAGTGAGACTCTCTAGATTCAGGCATATCCGTCACGAAATCCAATTTCGTGTCCATAATTCACCCACCCGTAAATTATGACGACCACGGATAAACTCACTGAATCATACAGGTCGAGGTCACTGCATACGTATAATCCCTCCTTCACAGGTATCCGGATTATCCCAGAGATATAGATATAAACGTCAAATCTCTATATGAATAATCTCGTCGACGTATCAATTAGCAATCTCTAAATAACATTCGGAACTCACTTCCGAAATATACTATGGCCATAGATTTAACAGATTACTAATCACAAATGGACTACCTATGCTCTGTACACAGAACTGGCGGATCTTTTCTTGATACACACAGGATATCATGAGCATGAGTCCACACCCAATGAACATGCGGAGGTCTGATCTAAATAGATCGGTGACGTGACTGCCATCTAAGTGTGGAGGATAACTCATATATCCACAGTGGTATCTCAAGTCAAAGAATCACTATGCTACTCAACCCGAGAAGATTCCTATTGACGTTGGTGTACCATCTATTAGGAAATCTTTGGTGAGTCGTTCAGTGAATATCAAATAAACACCTTCACGTCTATACGAGTCTCCCAAGACTCATGATTCATTGGGATAAACCATCGGACCAAGTCCGATATACGACATGTACTGGTCTCAACGGAATTTACTAACCGACCCGTGTCAGTAAATCTTGACTAGGAACTTAATTTAAGGAAATACAAGTTATAGTGACACTTCTCAATGTCAATTACAAGCTATGATGTAACTGTGCACTACATTGTAAATCCTAGGGTCTTTCTCTAATATATATACATATCACTAAACTAAATTTAGTTCCAATCTAATCAATCTAATCGAAATTAGATCGAATACATATATAAAAAGACAATAGGTGCTTCCATTAAAATAGTAATATTATGGAAAATGTATTGCACGTATTCATGAATAGAACATAAATACGATCGGGATTGGCGATCAGAGAACCAACACCAACACCATCAACATTCAGACAAAAAATATACTTAATCTGAAATTCTGCATGATCTCCCATCGTGGACGGGCCCTTCTCGACTCGAGAACCGAGTCTCGGGCCCGAGCACGCTTAACTGCAGAGTTCCGAAAATTTTATATTCAATATCTCTAGTTGGAAATTTATGTACTATTTTGAGTGGTAGAAGCCAAATTTAAATGCCTAATGGTATAAAAATTTTAGTGTTTAAAAATCAATATCTAAAAAAAGCATCAAAACCTAAGAAAATAAAGAAATTAAGGGTCAAAATTACCCCCAAGCTCGTACGGATCTTGACCACTGCATTTATCTCGAAATGTTATGCGGTTTAAAAAAAAAATCGCCTCAATCGGATCTCCGAACACAAAGTTATCAACTTCCAAAGTTTCTAACCTTTCCAACGAAGACGCTTGTATGATTATATTAAATTATCAAACATGTGTACGGTTCTCCGAGTGAAGGAAGCTAGCATTCTTGGAGTTCTCGTTGTCCTATTCATGACTATTTGTTTCTTGTTATGTTTCAGATAACTCTTGAAGTCCTTCCTCAATCCAGTATTTCATGAGGGATCACTTGTAGTTCACCCAAATAAGACATTGTCATCCTTGAATCTACCATTTTGTAGTCCAGGAACTTACCCACGATAAACTTCTTTTGTCCGACATCTTCTGTTTTGTACTTATTCTCAAGAGAATCATATAGTTTATTTGCATAATTCATGCATTTGTACACAATGTACATTGTATTGTCAATACCGGTAGTTCTTGCAAAAGAATTTGTCTTATTCTGTTTTTCATGTATATTTGATATACAAATCACTTAGATTGTGATTTTAAATCACCTAAAATGATTAAAATGGAAAGTTTAGGGGCTTTATGGTAATTTATTCGAATTTTGATTTATGGGTTAAACATTTTGTTTTTGAGTATTGCGTGATTAAAATAATTAGTTTATTTAATTACCCAAGAAAAATGAAAGAAATGGGAAAATTCGATTTTCCTCTTCCTTCCTGGATGGGCCCTTCCCGACTTGAGCACCGGGCGTCGACTACAAGCGGAATTTGCCAATCGACGTGAAAGCGCACAAGCAAGACAAAGATTGGGTCCAGAAAGGAATGAATGAGGCGCGATAGAAAAGAGATGGTAAAATAAATCAAAAATAAAAAATTGTGGTGCAACACGAGGACTTCCCAAGAGGTCACCCATCTTAGTACTGCTCTCGCCCAAGCACACTTAACTGCAGAGTTCCGATTTGATCCGGTGCATTAGTGCTGGTATAGTCGCACAGTCAATATTTAGACAAAAAATGTACTTAATCCGAAATTCTGCGTGATCTCCCATCGTGGACGGGCCCTTCCCGATTCGAGAACCGAGTCTCGGGCCCAAACACGCTTAACTGCGGAGTTCCGAAAATTTTATATTCAATATCTCTAGTTGGACATTTATGTACTATTTTGAGTGGTAGAAACCAAATTTAAATACCTAATGGTATAAAAATTTTAGTGTTTAAAAAATCAATATCTAAAAAATGCATCAAAACCTAAGAAAAAAAAGAAATTAAGGGTCAAAATTACCCCCCAAGCTCCTACGGATCTTGACCACTGCATTTATCTCGAAATGTTATTTGGTTTAAAAAAAAATCGCCTCAATCGGATCTCCGAACACAAAGTTATCAACTTCCAAAGTTTCAAACCTTTTCAAAGAAGACGCTTGTATGATCATATTCAATTATCAAACATGTGTACGGTTCTCCGAGTGAAAGAAGCGAGCATTCTTGGAGATCCCGTTGTCCTATTCATGACAATTTGTTTCTTCTTATGTTTCATATAACTCTTGAAGTCATTCCATAATGGAGGCAACTTCTTAATGATTGTGACAACTTCAAATGTCTCGTGGGGTTTCATTCCTCAATCTAGTATTTCATGAGGGATCACTTGTAGTTCACCCAACTAAGACATTGTCATCCTTGAATCTACCATTTTGTAGTCTAGGAACTTACCCACGATAAACTTCTTTTGTCCGACATCTTCTGTTTTGTACTTATTCTCAAGAGAATCCTCTAGTTTCTTTGCATAATTCATGCATTTGTACACAATGTACATTGTATTGTCAATACCGTCCAAGAGGTAGTTCTTGCAAAATAATTTGTCTTATTCTGTTTTTCATGTATATTTGATATACAAATCACTTTGGTTGTGATTTTAAATCACCTAAAATGATTAAAATGGAAATTTTAGAGGCTTTATGGGAATTTATTTTAATTATGATTTCTGGGTTGAACATTATGTTTTTGAGTATTGCGTGATTAAAATAAATTAGTTTATTTAATTACCCAAGAAAAATTAAAGAAATGGGAAAATTCGATTTTCCTCTTCCTTCTTGGATGGGCCCTTCCCGACTTGACCACCGGGCGTCGACTACAAGCGGAATTCGCCAATCGACAAGAAAGCGCACAAGCAGGACAAAGATTGGGTCCCGGAAGGAATGAATGTGCCGCGAAAGCAAAGAGATGGTAAAATAAATAAAAAATAAAAAATTGGGGTGCAACATGAGTACTTCCCAAGAGGTCACCCAACTTAGAATTGCTCTCGCCCAAGCACTCTTAACTGCGGAGTTCCGATGGGATCCGGTGCATTAATGCTGGTATAGTCGCACCCGTCAACATTAAGACAAAAAATGTACTTAATCCGAAATTCTGCGTGATCTCCCATCGTGGACGGGCCCTTCCCGACTCGAGAACCAAGTCTCGGGCCCAAGCACGCTTAACTGCGGAGTTCCAAAAATTTTATATTCAATATCTCTAGTTGGACATTTATGTACTATTTTGAGTGGTAGAAGCCAAATTTAAATGCCTAATGGTATAAAAAATTTAGTGTTTAAAAAATCAATTTCTAAAAAATGCATCAAAACCTAAGAAAAACAAGAAATTAAGGGTCAAAATTACCCCACAAGCTCCTACGGATCTTGACCACTGCATTTATCTCGAAATGTTATGTGATTAAAAAAAAAATCGCCTCAATCGGATCTCTGAACACAAAGTTATCAACTTCCAAAGTTTCTAACCTTTCCAAAGAAGACGCTTGTATGATTATATTAAATTATCAAACATGTGTACGGTTCTCCGAGTGAAGGAAGTTAGCATTCTTGGAGTTCCCGTTGTCCTATTCATGACTATTGGTTTCTTCTTATGTTTCAGATAAATCTTGAAGTCATTCCATAATGGAGGCAACTTCTTAATGATTGTGACAACTTCAAATGTCTCGTGGGGTTTCAATCTTCAATCCAGTATTTCATGAGGGATCACTTGTAGTTCACCCAACTAAGACATTGTCATCCTTGAATCTACCATTTTGTAGTCCAGGAACTTACCCACGATAAACTTCTTTTGTCCGACATCTTCTGTTTTGTACTTATTCTCAAGAGAATCCTATAGTTTCTTTGCATAATTCATGCATTTGTACACAATGTACATTGTATTGTCAATACCGTCCAAGAGGTAGTTCTTGCAAAAGAATTTGTCTTATTATGTTTTTCATGTATATTTGATATACAAATCACTTTGGTTGTGATTTTAAATCACATAAATTGATTAAAATGGAAAGTTTAGGGGCTTTACGGTAATTTATTCGAATTATGATTTCTGGGTTAAACATTATGTTTTTTAGTATTGCGTGATTAAAATAAATTAGTTTATTTAATTACCCAAGAAAAATTAAAGAAATGGGAAAATTCGATTTTCCACTTCCTTCCTGGATGGGACCTTTCCGACTTGAGCACCGGGCGTCGACTACAAGCGGAATTCGCCAATCGACGTGAAAGCGCACAAGCAAGACAAAGATTAGGTCCCGGAAGGAATGAATGCGCCGCGAAAGCAAAGAGATGGTAAAATAAATCAAAAATAAAAAATTAGGGTGCAACACGAGGACTTCCCAAGAGGTCACCCATCTTAGTACTTCTCTCGCCCAAGCACACTTAACAGCGGAGTTCCGATGGGATCCGGTGAATTAGTGCTGGTATGGTCGCACCCATCAACATTCAGACAAAAAATGTATTTAATCCGAAATTCTGCGTGATCTCCCATCGTGGACGGGCCCTTCCCGACTCGAGAACCGAGTCTCGGACCCAAGCACGCTTAACTGCGGAGTTCCGGAAATTTTATATTCAATATCTCTAGTTGGACATTTATGTACTATTTTGAGTGGTAGAAGCCAAATTTAAATGCCTAATGGTATAAAAATTTTAGTGTTTAAAAAATCAATATCTAAAAAATGCATCAAAACCTAAGAAAAACAAGAAATTAAGGGTCAAAATTACCCCCAAGCTCCTACGGAATTTGAACACTGCATTTATCTCGAAATGTTATGCGGTTTAAAAAAAAAAATTCGCCTCAATCGGATCTCCGAACACAAATTTATCAACTTCCAAAGTTTCTAACCTTTCCAAAGAAGACGCTTGTATGCTTATATTAAATTATCAAACATGTGTACGGTTCTCCGAGTGAAGGAAGCTAGCATTCTTGGAGTTCCCGTTGTCCTATTCATGACTATTTGTTTCTTCTTATGTTTCAGATAACTCTTGAAGTCCTTCCACAATTGAGACAACTTCTTAATGATTGTGACAACTTCAAATATCTCGTGGGGTTTCATTCCTCAATCCAGTATTTCATGAGGGATCACTTGTAGTTCACCCAACTAAGACATTGTCATCCTTGAATCTACCATTTTGTAGTCCAGGAACTTACCCACGATAAACTTCTTTTGTCCGACATTTTCTATTTTATACTTATTCTCAAGAGAATCCTATAGTTTCTTTTCATAATTCATGCATTTGTACACAATGTACAATGTATTGTCAATACCGTCCAAGAGGTAGTTCTTGCAAAGTATTTGTCTTATTCTGTTTTTCATGTATATTTGATATACAAATCACTTTGGTTGTGATTTTAAATCACCTAAAATAATTAAAATATAAAGTTTAGGAGCTTTAATGTAATTTATTCGAATTATGATTTATGTGTTAAACATTATGTTTTTTAGTATTGCGTGATTAAAATAAAATAGTTTATTTAATTACCCAAGAAAAATTAAAGAAATGGGAAAATTCGATTTTCCTCTTCCTTCCTGGATGGGCCCTTCCCGAGTTGAGCACCGGGCGTCGACTACAAGAGGAATTCACCAATCGACATGAAACCGCACAAGCAAGACAAAGATTGGGACCCGAAAGGAATGAATGCACCGCGAAATCAAAGTGATGGTAAAATAAATAAAAAATAAAAAATTGGGGTGCAACACGAGAACTTCCCAAGAGGTCACACATCTTAGTACTGCTCTCGCCCAAGCACACTTAACTGCGGAGTTCCGATGGGATCCGGTGCAGTAGTGCTGGTATGGTCGCACCTGTCAACATTCAGACAAAAAATGTACTTAATCCGAAATTCTGCGTGATCTCCCATCGTGGACGGGCCCTTCCCGACTCGAGAACCGAGTCTCGGGCCCAAGCACGCTTAACTGCGGAGTTCCGAAAATTTTATATTCAATATCTATAGTTGGAAATTTATGTACTATTTTGAGTGGTAGAAGCCAAATTTAAATGCCTAATGGTATAAAAATTTTAGTGTTTAAAAAATCAATATCTAAAAAATGCATCAAAACCTAAGAAAAACAAGAAATTAAGCGTCAAAATTACCCCCAAGTTCCTACGGATTTTGACCACTGCATTTATCTCGAAATGTTATGCGGTTTGAATAAAAATTCGCCTCAATCGGATCTCCGAACACAAAGTTATCAACTTCCAAAGTTTCTAACATTTCCAAAGAAGACGCTTGTATGATTATATTAAATTATCAAACATGTGTACGGTTCTCCGAGTAAAGGAAGCTAGCATTCTTGGAGTTCCCGTTGTCCTATTCATGACTATTTGTTTCTTCTTATGTTTCAGATAACTCTTGAAGTCCTTCCATAATAGAGGCAACTTTTTAATGATTGTGACAACTTCAAATGTCTCGTGGGGTTTCATTCCTCAATCCAGTTTTTCATGAGGGATCACTTGTAGTTCACCCAACTAAGATATTGTCATCCTTGAATCTACCATTTTGTAGTCCAGGTACTTACCCACGATAAACTTCTTTTGTCCGACATCTTTTGTTTTGTACTTATTCTCAAGAGAATCCTATAGTTTCTTTGCATAATTCATGCATTTGTACACAATGTACATTTTGTTGTCAATACCGTCCAAGAGGTAGTTCTTGCAAAAGAATTTGTCTTATTCTGTTTTTCATGTATATTTGATATACAAATCACTTTAGTTGTGATTTTAAATCACAAAAAATGATTAAAATGGAAATTTTAGGGGCTTTATGGGAATATATTTGAATTATGATTTATGTGTTAAACATTATGTTTTTGAGTATTGTGTGATTAAAATAAATTAGTTTATTTAATTACCCAAGAAAATTTAAAGAAATGGGAAAATTCAATTTTCCTCTTCCTTCCTGGACGGGCCCTACCCGACTTGACCACCGGGCGTCGACTACAAGCAGAATTCGCCAATCGACGTGAAAGCGCACAAGCAAGACAATGATTGGGTCCCGGAAGGAATGAATGCGCCGCGAAAGCAAAGAGATGGTAAAATAAATCAAAAATAAAAAATTGGGGTGCAACACGAGGACTTCCTGAGAGGTCACGCATCTTAGTATTGCTCTAGCCCAAGCACACTTAACCGCGGAGTTCCGATGTGATCCGTTGCATTAGTGTTGGTATAGTCGCACCCATCAACATTCAGACAAAAAATGTTTTTAATCCGAATTTCTGCGTGATCTCCCATCGTGGACGGGCTCTTCCCGACTCGAGAACCAAGATTCGGGCCCAAACACGCTTAACTGCGGAGTTCTGAAAATTTTATATTCAATATCCTTAGTTGGACATTTATGTACTATTTTGAGTGGTAGAAGCCAAATTTAAATGCCTAATGGTATAAAAATTTTAGTGTTTAAAAAATCAATAGCTAAAAAATGCATCAAAAGCTAAGAAAAACAAGAAATTATGGGTCAAAATTACCCCCAAGCTCCTACGGATCTTGACCACTGCATTTATCTCGAAATGTTATGGGGTTTAAAAAACAAAATTCGCCTCAATCGGATCTCCGAACAAAAATTTATCAACTTCTAAAGCTTCTAACCTTTCCAAAGAAGACGCTTGTATGATTATATTAAATTATCAAACATGTGTACGGTTCTCCGAGTGAAGAAAGCTAGCATTCCTGGAGTTCCCGTTGTCCTATTCATGACTATTTGTTTCTTCTTATGTTTCAGATAACTCTTGAAGTCCTTCCATAATGGAGGCAACTTCTTAATGATTGTGACAACTTCAAATGTCTCGTGGGGTTTCATTCCTCAATCCAGTATTTCATGAGGGATCACTTGTAGTTCACCCAACTAAGATATTGTCATCCTTGAATCTACCATTTTGTAGTCCAGGTACTTACCCACGATAAACTTCTTTTGTCCGTCATCTTCTGTTTTGTACTTATTCTTAAGAGAATCCTATAGTTTCTTTTCATAATTCATGCATTTGTACACAATGTACATTGTATTGTCAATACCGTCCAAGAGGTAGTTCTTGCAAAAAAATTTGTCTTATTCTTTTTTTCATGTATATTTGATATACAAATCACTTTGGTTGTGATTTTAAATCACCTAAAATGATTAAAATGGAAAGTTTAGGGGCTTTATGGTAATTTATTCGAATTATGATTTCTGGATTAAACATTATGTTTTTTAGTATTGCGTGATTAAAATAAATTAGTTTATTTAATTACCCAAGAAAAATGAAAGAAATGGGAAAATTCGATTTTCCTCTTCCTTCCTGGATGGGCCCTTCCCGACTTGAGCACCGGGCGTCGACTAGAAGCGGAATTTGCCAATCTACGTGAAAGCGCATAAACAAGACAAAGATTGGGTCCCGGAAGGAATGAATGCGCCGTGAAAGCAAATAGATGGTAAAATAAATCAAAAATAAAAAATTGGGGTGCAACACGAGGACTTCCCAAGAGGTCACCTATCTTAGTACTGCTCTCGCCCAAGCACACTTAACAACGGAGTTCCGATTGGATCCGGTGCATTAGTGCTGGTATGGTCGCACCCATCAACATTCAGACAAAAAAAGTTTTTAATCCGAAATTCTGCGTGATCTCCCATCGTGGACGGGCCCTTCCAGACTCGAGAACCGAGTCTCGGGCCCAAGCACAATTAACTACGGAGCTCCGAAAATTTTATATTCAATATCTCTAGTTCGACATTTATGTACTATTTTGAGTGGTAGAAGCCAAATTTAAATGCCTAATGGTATAAAAATTTAGATGTTTAAAAAATCAATATCTAAAAAATGCATCAAAACCTAAGAAAAACAAGAAATTAAGGGTCAAAATTACCCCCAAGCTCCTATGGATATTGACCACTGCATTTATCTCGAAATGTTATGCGGTTTTTAAAAAAAAATTCGCCTCAATCGGATCTCCGAACACAAAGTTATCAACTTGCAAAGTTTCTAACCTTTCCAAAGAAGACGCTTGGATGATTATATTAAATTATCAAACATGTGTACGGTTCTCCGAGTTAAGGAAACTAGCATTCTTGGAGTTCCTGTTGTCCTATTCATGACTATTTGTTTCTTCTTATGTTTCAGATAACTCTTGAAGTCCTTCCATAATGGAAGCAATTTCTTAATGATTGTGACAACTTCAAATGTCTCGTGGGGTTTCATTCCTTAATCCAGTATTTCACGAGGGATCACTTGTAGTTCACCCAACTAAGACATTGTCATCCTTGAATCTACCATTTTGTAGTCCAGGAACTTACCCACGATAAACTTCTTTTGTCCGACATCTTATGTTTTGTACTTATTCTCAAGAGAATCCTATAGTTTCTTTGCATAATTCATGCATTTGTACACAATGTACATTGTATTGTCAATACCGTCCAAGAGGTAGTTCTCGCAAAAGAATTTGTCTTATTTTGTTTTTCATGTATATTTGATATACAAATCACTTTGGTTCTCTTAAAATGATTAAAATGGAAAGTTTATAGGCTTTATGGTAATTTATTCGAATTATGATTTCTAGGTTAAACATTATGTTTTTTAGTATCGCGTGATTAAAATAAATTAGTTTATTTAATTACCCAAGAAAAATTAAAGAAATGGGAAAATTTGATTTTATTCTTCCTTCCTGGATGGGCCCTTCCCGACTTGGGCACCGGGCATCGACTACAAGCGGAATTCGCCAATCGACGTGAAAGCGCACAAGCAAGACAAAGATTGGGTCCCGGAAGGAATGAACGCGCCGCGAAAGCAAAGATATGGTAAAATAAATAAAAAATAAAAAATTGGGGTGCAACACGAGGACTTCCCAAGAGGTCACCCATCTTAGTACCGAGAACCGAGTGATCTCCATCGTGGACGGGCCATTCCCGACTCGAGAACCGAGTCTCAGGCCCAAGCACGCTTAACTGCGAAGTTCTGAAAGTTTTATATTCAATATCTCTAGTTGGATATTTATGTACTATTTTGAGGGGTAGAAGCCAAATTTAAATGCCTAATGGTATAAAAATTTTAGTGTTTAAAAATTCAATATCTAAAAAATGCATCAAAACCTAAGAAAAACAAGAAATTAAGCGTCAAAATTACCCCCCAAGTTCCTACGGATTTTGACCACTGCATTTATCTCGAAATTTTATGCGGTTTGAATAAAAATTCGCCTCAATCGGATCTCCGAACACAAAGTTATCAACTTCCAAAGTTTCTAACCTTTCCAAAGAAGACGCTTGTATGATTATATTAAATTATCAAACATGTGTACGGTTCTCCGAGTAAAGGAAGCTAGCATTCTTGGAGTTCCCGTTGTCATATTCATGACAATTTATTTCTTCTTATGTTTCAGATAACTCTTGAAGTCCTTCCATAATAGAGGCAACTTCTTAATGATTGTGACAACTTCAAATGTCTCGTGGGGTTTCATTCCTCAATCCAGTATTTCATGAGGGATCACTTGTAGTTCACCCAACTAAGACATTGTCATCCTTTAATCTACCATTTTGTAGTCCAGGAACTTACCCACGATAAACTTCTTTTGTACGACATTTTCTGTTTTATACTTATTCTCAAGAGAATCCTATAGTTTCTTTGCATAATTTATGCATTTGTACACAATGTACATTGTATTGTCAATACCGTCCAAGAGGTAGTTCTTGCAAAGGAATTTGTCCTATTCTGTTTTTCATGTATATTTGATATACAAATCACTTTGGTTGCGAATTTAATCTTCAAAATGATTAAAATGGAAAGTTTAGGGGCTTTATGGTAATTTATTCGAATTATGATTTCTGGGTTAAACATTATGTTTTTGAGTATTGTGTGATTAAAATAAATTAGTTTATTTAATTACCCAAGAAAAATTAAAGATATGTGGAAATTCGATTTTCCGCTTCCTTCCTGGATGGGCCCTTCCCGACTTGAGCACCGGGCGTCGACAACAAGCGGAATTCACCAATCGACGTTAAAGCGCCCAAGCAAGACAAACATTTGGGTCCCAGAAGGAATGAATGCGCCGAGAAAGCAAAGAGATGGTAAAATAAATCAAAAATAAAAAATTGGGGTGCAAACGATCAACATCCCCAATCCCAAGAGGTCACCCATCTTAGTACTGTTCTCGCCAAGCACACTTAACTGTGGAGTTCCGATGGGATCCGGTACATTAGTGCTGGTATGATCCGCCCATCAACATTTAGACAAAAAATGTACTTAATCTGAAATTCTGCGTGATCTCCCATCGTGGACGGGCCCATCCGACTCGAGAACCGAGTCTAGGGCCAAGCACGCTTAACTGCGGGGTTCCGAAAGTTTTATATTCAATATCTCTAATTGGACATTTATGTACTATTTTGAGTAGTAGAAGCCAAATTTAAATACCTAATGGTATAAAAATTTTAGTGTTTAAAAAATCAGTATATTAAAAATGCATCAAAACCTAAGAAAACAAGAAATTAAGGGTTAAAATTACCCCCAAGCTCCTACGGATCTTGACCACTGCATTTATCTCGAAATGTTATGCGGTTTAAAAAAAATTGCCTCAATTGGATCTCCGAACACAAAGTTATCAACTTCCAAAGTTTCTAACCTTTCCAAAGAAGACGCTTGTATGATTATATTAAATTATCAAACATGTGTACGGTTTTCCGAGTGAAGGAAGCTAGCATTCTTGGAGTTCCCGTTGTCATATCATGACTATTTGTTTCTTCTTATGTTTCAGATAACTCTTGAAGTCCTTCCATAATGGAGGCAACTTCTTAATGATTGTGACAACTTCAAATGTCTCATGGGGTTTCATTCCTCAATCCAGTATTTCATGAGGGATCACTTGTAGTTCACCCAACTAAGACATTGACATCCTTGAATCTACCATTTTGTAGTCTAGGAAATTACCCACGATAAACTTCTTTTGTCCGACATTTTCTGTTTTGTTTAAATTCTCAAGAGAATCCTTTAGTTTCTTTACATAATTCATGCATTTGTACACAATGTACATTGTATTGTCAATACCATCCAAGAGGTAGTTCTTGCAAAAGAATTTGTCTTATTCTGTTTTTCATGTATATTTGATATACAAATCACTTTGGTTGTGATTTTAAATCACCTAAAATGATTAAAATGGAAAGTTTAGGGGTTTTATGGTAATTTATTTGAATTATGATTTCTGGGTTAATCATTATGTTTTTTAGTATTGCGTGATTAAAATAAATTAGTTTATTTAATTACCCACGAAAAATTAAAGAAATGGGAAAATTCGATTTTCCTCTTCCTTCCTGGATGGGCCCTTCCCGACTTAAGGATCGGGCGTCGACTACAAGCGGAATTCGCCAATGGACGTGAAAGCGCACAAACAAGACAAAGATTGGGTACCGGAAGGAATGAATGCGCCGCGAAAGCAAAGAGATGGTAAAATAAATCAAAAATAAAAAAAATTGGGGTGCAACACGAGGACTTCCCAAGAGGTCACCCATCTTAGTACGGCTCTCGCCCAAGCACACTTAACTGCGGAGTTCCGATGGGATCCGGAGTATTAGTGCTGATATGGTCGCACCCATCAATATTCAGACAAAAAATGTACTTAATCCAAAATTCTGCATGATCTCACATCGTGGACGGGCCCTTCACGACTCGAGAACCAAGTCTCAGGCCCAAGCACGCTTAACTGCGGAGTTCCGAAAATTTTATATTCAATATCTCTAGTTCGACATTTATGTACTATTTTGAGTGGTAGAAGCCAAATTTAATGCCTAATGATATAAAATTTTAGTGTTTAAAAAATTAATATCTTAAAAATGCATTAAAACCTAAGAAAAATAAGAAATTAAGGGTCAAAATTACCCCCCAAGCTCTTGCGGATCTTGACCACTACATTTATCTCGAAATTTTATGCGGTTAAAAAAAAATCGCCTCAATCGGATCTCCGAACACAAAGTTATCAACTTCCAAAGTTTCTAACCTTTCCAAAGAAGACGCTTGTATGATTATATTAAATTATCAAAAATGTGTACGGTTCTCCGAGTGAAGGAAGCTAGCATTCTTGGAGTTCTCGTTGCCCTATTTATGACTATTTGTTTCTTCTTATGTTTCAGATAACTCTTGAAGTCCTTCCATAATGGAGGCAACTTCTTAATGATTGTGACAACTTCAAATGTCTTGTGGGGTTTCATTTCTCAATCCAGTATTTCATGAGGGATCACTTGTAGTTCACCCAACTAAGGCATTGTCATCCTTGAATCTACCATTTTGTAGTCCAGGAACTTACCCACGATAAACTTCTTTTGTCCGACATCTTCTGTTTTGTACTTATTCTCAAGAGAATCCTATAGTTTCTTTGCATAATTCATGCATTTGTACACAATGTACAATGTATTGTCAATACCGTCCAAGAGGTTCTTGAAAAAGAATTTGTCTTATTCTGTTTTTCATGTATATTTGATATACAAATCACTTTGGTTGTGATTTTAAATCACCTAAAATGATTAAAATGGAAAGTTTAGGGGCTTTATGGTAATTTATTCGAATTATGATTTCTGGGTTAAACATTATGTTTTTTAGTATTGCATGATTAAAATAAATTAGTTTATTTAATTACCCAAGAAAAATGAAAGAAATGGGAAAATTCGATTTCCACTTCCTTCCTGGATGGGCCATTCCCGACTTGAGCACCGGTCGTCGACTACAAGCGGATTCGCCAATCGACGTGAAAGCGCACAAGCAAGACAAAGATTGGGTCCCGGAAGGAATGAATGCGCCGTGAAAGCAAAGAGATGGTAAAATAAATAAAAAATAAAAAATTGGGGTGCAACACGAGGACTTCTCAATAGGTCACCCGTCTTAGTACTGCTCTCGCCCAAGCACACTTAACTGCGGTGTTCCGATGGGATCCATTGCATTAGTGCTGGTATGGTCGCACCATCAATATTCAGACAAAAATTTACTTAATCCGAAATTCTGCATGATCTCCCATCGTGGACGGGCCCTTCCCGACTCGAAAACCAAGTCTCAGGCCCAAGCACGCTTAACTGCGGAGTTCCGAAAATTTTATATTCAATATCTCTAGTTGGGCATTTATGTACTATTTTGAGTGGTAGAAGCCAAATTTAAATGCATAATGGTATAAAAATTTTAGTGTTTAAAAAATCATTATCTAAAAAATGCATCAAAACCTAAGAAAAACAAGAAATTAAGGGTCAAAATTACCCCCAAGCTCCTATGGATATTGACCACTGCATTTATCTCGAAATGTTATGCGGTTTAAAAAAAAATTCGCCTCAATCGGATCTCCGAACACAAAGTTATCAACTTGCAAAGTTTCTAACCTTTCCAAAGAAGACGCTTGGATGATTATATTAAATTATCAAACATGTGTACGGTTCTCCGAGTTAAGGAAACTAGCATTCTTGGAGTTCCTGTTGTCCTATTCATGACTATTTGTTTCTTCTTATGTTTCAGATAACTCTTGAAGTCCTTCCATAATGGAAGCAATTTCTTAATGATTGTGACAACTTCAAATGTCTCGTGGGGTTTCATTCCTTAATCCAGTATTTCACGAGGGATCACTTGTAGTTCACCCAACTAAGACATTGTCATCCTTGAATCTACCATTTTGTAGTCCAGGAACTTACCCACGATAAACTTCTTTTGTCCGACATCTTATGTTTTGTACTTATTCTCAAGAGAATCCTATAGTTTCTTTGCATAATTCATGCATTTGTACACAATGTACATTGTATTGTCAATACCGTCCAAGAGGTAGTTCTCGCAAAAGAATTTGTCTTATTTTGTTTTTCATGTATATTTGATATACAAATCACTTTGGTTCTCTTAAAATGATTAAAATGGAAAGTTTATAGGCTTTATGGTAATTTATTCGAATTATGATTTCTAGGTTAAACATTATGTTTTTTAGTATCGCGTGATTAAAATAAATTAGTTTATTTAATTACCCAAGAAAAATTAAAGAAATGGGAAAATTTGATTTTATTCTTCCTTCCTGGATGGGCCCTTCCCGACTTGGGCACCGGGCATCGACTACAAGCGGAATTCGCCAATCGACGTGAAAGCGCACAAGCAAGACAAAGATTGGGTCCCGGAAGGAATGAACGCGCCGCGAAAGCAAAGATATGGTAAAATAAATAAAAAATAAAAAATTGGGGTGCAACACGAGGACTTCCCAAGAGGTCACCCATCTTAGTACCGAGAACCGAGTGATCTCCCATCGTGGACGGGCCATTCCCGACTCGAGAACCGAGTCTCAGGCCCAAGCACGCTTAACTGCGAAGTTCTGAAAGTTTTATATTCAATATCTCTAGTTGGATATTTATGTACTATTTTGAGTGGTAGAAGCCAAATTTAAATGCCTAATGGTATAAAAATTTTAGTGTTTAAAAATTCAATATCTAAAAAATGCATCAAAACCTAAGAAAAACAAGAAATTAAGCGTCAAAATTACCCCCCAAGTTCCTACGGATTTTGACCACTGCATTTATCTCGAAATCTTATGCGGTTTGAATAAAAATTCGCCTCAATCGGATCTCCGAACACAAAGTTATCAACTTCCAAAGTTTCTAACCTTTCCAAAGAAGACGCTTGTATGATTATATTAAATTATCAAACATGTGTACGGTTCTCCGAGTAAAGGAAGCTAGCATTCTTGGAGTTCCCGTTGTCATATTCATGACAATTTATTTCTTCTTATGTTTCAGATAACTCTTGAAGTCCTTCCATAATAGAGGCAACTTCTTAATGATTGTGACAACTTCAAATGTCTCGTGGGGTTTCATTCCTTAATCCAGTATTTCATGAGGGATCACTTGTAGTTCACCCAACTAAGACATTGTCATCCTTTAATCTACCATTTTGTAGTCCATGAACTTACCCACGATAAACTTCTTTTGTACGACATTTTCTGTTTTATACTTATTCTCAAGAGAATCCTATAGTTTCTTTGCATAATTTATGCATTTGTACACAATGTACATTGTATTGTCAATACCGTCCAAGAGGTAGTTCTTGCAAAGGAATTTGTCCTATTCTGTTTTTCATGTATATTTGATATACAAATCACTTTGGTTGCGAATTTAAATCTCCAAAATGATTAAAATGGAAAGTTTAGGGGCTTTATGGTAATTTATTCGAATTATGATTTCTGGGTTAAACATTATGTTTTTGAGTATTGTGTGATTAAAATAAATTAGTTTATTTAATTACCCAAGAAAAATTAAAGAAATGGGGAAATTCGATTTTCCGCTTCCTTCCTGGATGGGCCCTTCCTGACTTGAGCACCGGGCGTCGACAACAAGCGGAATTCACCAATCGACGTTAAAGCGCCCAAGCAAGACAAAGATTGGGTCCCAGAAGGAATGAATGCGCCGAGAAAGCAAAGAGATGGTAAAATAAATCAAAAATAAAAAATTGGGGTGCAACACGAGGACTTCCCAAGAGGTCACCCATCTTAGTACTGTTCTCGCCCAAGCACACTTAACTGTGGAGTTCCGATGGGATCCGGTACATTAGTGCTGGTATGATCCGCCCATCAACATTTAGACAAAAAATGTACTTAATCTGAAATTCTGCGTGATCTCCCATCGTGGACGGGCCCATCCGACTCGAGAACCGAGTCTAGGGCCAAGCACGCTTAACTGCGGGGTTCCGAAAGTTTTATATTCAATATCTCTAATTGGACATTTATGTACTATTTTGAGTGGTAGAAGCCAAATTTAAATACCTAATGGTATAAAAATTTTAGTGTTTAAAAAATCAGTATATTAAAAATGCATCAAAACCTAAGAAAACAAGAAATTAAGGGTTAAAATTACCCCCAAGCTCCTACGGATCTTGACCACTGCATTTACCTCGAAATGTTATGCGGTTTAAAAAAAATTGCCTCAATTGGATCTACGAACACAAAGTTATCAACTTCCAAAGTTTCTAACCTTTCCAAAGAAGACGCTTGTATGATTATATTAAATTATCAAACATGTGTACGTTTTCCGAGTGAAGGAAGCTAGCATTCTTGGAGTTCCCGTTGTCCTATCATGACTATTTGTTTCTTCTTATGTTTCAGATAACTCTTGAAGTCCTTCCATAATGGAGGCAACTTCTTAATGATTGTGACAACTTCAAATGTCTCGTGGGGTTTCATTCCTCAATCCAGTATTTCATGAGGGATCACTTGTAGTTCACCCAACTAAGACATTGACATCCTTGAATCTACCATTTTGTAGTCTAGGAAATTACCCACGATAAACTTCTTTTGTCCGACATTTTCTGTTTTGTACTAATTCTCAAGAGAATCCTTTAGTTTCTTTACATAATTCATGCATTTGTACACAATGTACATTGTATTGTCAATACCATCCAAGAGGTAGTTCTTGCAAAAGAATTTGTCTTATTCTGTTTTTCATGTATATTTGATATACAAATCACTTTGGTTGTGATTTTAAATCACCTAAAATGATTAAAATGGAAAGTTTAGGGGTTTTATGGTAATTTATTTGAATTATGATTTCTGGGTTAATCATTATGTTTTTTAGTATTGCGTGATTAAAATAAATTAGTTTATTTAATTACCCACGAAAAATTAAAGAAATGGGAAAATTTGATTTTCCTCTTCCTTCCTGGATGGGCCCTTCCCGACTTAAGGATCGGGCGTCGACTACAAGCGGAATTCGCCAATGGACGTGAAAGCGCACAAACAAGACAAAGATTGGGTACCGGAAGGAATGAATGCGCCGCGAAAGCAAAGAGATGGTAAAATAAATCAAAAATAAAAAATTGGGGTGCAACACGAGGACTTCCCAAGAGGTCACCCATCTTAGTACGGCTCTCGCCCAAGCACACTTAACTGCGGAGTTCCGATGGGATCCGGAGTATTAGTGCTGATATGGTCGCACCCATGAATATTCAGACAAAAAATGTACTTAATCCAAAATTCTGCATGATCTCCCATCGTGGACGGGCCCTTCACGACTCGAGAACCGAGTCTCAGGCCCAAGCACGCTTAACTGCAGAGTTCCAAAAATTTTATATTCAATATCTCTAGTTCGACATTTATGTACTATTTTGAGTGGTAGAAGCCAAATTTAATGCCTAATGGTATAAAAATTTTAGTGTTTAAAAAATTAATATCTTAAAAATGCATTAAAACCTAAGAAAAACAAGAAATTAAGGGTCAAAATTACCCCCAAGCTCTTGCGGATCTTGACCACTGCATTTATCTCGAAATTTTATGCGGTTAAAAAAAATTGCCTCAATCGGATCTCGGAACACAAAGTTATCAACTTCCAAGTTTCTAACCTTTCCAAAGAAGACGCTTGTATGATTATATTAAATTATCAAAAATGTGTACGGTTCTCCGAGTGAAGGAAGCTAGCTAGCATTCTTGGAGTTCTCGTTGCCCTATTTATGACTATTTGTTTCTTCTTATGTTTCAGATAACTCTTGAAGTCCTTCCATAATGGAGGCAACTTCTTAATGATTGTGACAACTTCAAATGTCTTGTGGGGTTTCATTTCTCAATCCAGTATTTCATGAGGGATCACTTGTAGTTCACCCAACTAAGGCATTGTCATCCTTGAATCTACCATTTTGTAGTCCAGGAACTTACCCACGATAAACTTCTTTTGTCCAACATCTTCTGTTTTGTACTTATTCTCAAGAGAATCCTATAGTTTCTTTGCATAATTCATGCATTTGTACACAATGTACATTGTATTGTCAATACCGTCCAAGAGGTTCTTGCAAAAGAATTTGTCTTATTCTGTTTTTCATGTATATTTGATATACAAATCACTTTGGTTGTGATTTTAAATCACCTAAAATGATTAAAATGGAAAGTTTAGGGGCTTTATGGTAATTTATTCGAATTATGATTTCTGGGTTAAACATTATGTTTTTTAGTATTGCGTGATTAAAATAAATTAGTTTATTTAATTACCCAAGAAAAATGAAAGAAATGGGAAAATTCGATTTTCCTCTTCCTTCCTGGATGGGCCATTCCCGACTTGAGCACCGGTCGTCGACTACAAGCGGATTCGCCAATCGACGTGAAAGCGCACAAGCAAGACAAAGATTGGGTCCCGGAAGGAATGAATGCGCCGTGAAAGCAAAGAGATGGTAAAATAAATAAAAAATAAAAAATTGGGGTGCAACACGAGGACTTCTCAATAGGTCACCCGTCTTAGTACTGCTCTCGCCCAAGCACACTTAACTGCGGTGTTCCGATAGGATCCATTGCATTAGTGCTGGTATGGTCGCACCATCAATATTCAGACAAAAATTTACTTAATCCGAAATTCTGCATGATCTCCCATCGTGGACGGGCCCTTCCCGACTCGAAAACCAAGTCTCAGGCCCAAACACGCTTAACTGCGGAGTTCCGAAAATTTTATATTCAATATCTCTAGTTGGGCATTTATGTACTATTTTGAGTGGTAGAAGCCAAATTTAAATGCATAATGGTATAAAAATTTTTGTGTTTAAAAAATCAATATCTAAAAAATGCATCAAAACTTAAGAAAAACAAGAAACTAATGGTCAAAATTACCCCCAAGCTCCTGCGGATCTTGACCACTGCATTTATCTCGAAATGTTATGCGGTTTAAAATAAAAATTCGCCTCAATCGGATCTCCGAACACAAAGTTATCAACTTCCAAAGTTTCTAACCTTTCCAAATAAGACGCTTGTATGATTATATTAAATTATCAAACATGTGTACGGTTCTCTGAGTGAATGAAGCTAGCATTCTTGGAGTTCCCGTTGTCCTATTCATGACTATTTGTTTCTTCTTATGTTTCAGATAACTCTTGAAGTCCTTCCATAATGGAGGAAACTTCTTAATGATTGTGACAACTTCAAATGTCTCGTGGGGTTTCATTTCTCAATCCAGTATTTCATGAGGGATCACTTGTAGTTCACCCAATTAAGGCATTGTCATCCTTGAATCTACCATTTTATAGTCCAGGAACTTACCCACGATAAACTTCTTTTGTCCGACATCTTCTGTTTTGTACTTATTCTCAAGAGAATCCTATAGTTTCTTTGCATAATTCATGCATTTGTACACAATGTACATTGTATTGTCAATACCGTCCAAGAGGTAGTTAGGGGTGGGCATTATCGAATTCGGATCGGATCGGACCGAATCCGAATCTGATCTGATCTGAAATGCCCAGCGCTGTTTGATTCGTTCGGATCGGATCATCTTATCGAACTCGATCCGATAATTATTGGATCAGATCCGATCGGATTGGTTGGATCCAAATTCGATTCAGATCGAATCGGACCAATTCGATCCGAAATCATCCTATTTTGGATCGGATTGGTCCGATCCGATCCGAATTCGGTGGGTTTGAGTAAAAAAAATGAGCGGATCGGATATAATCTGATCCTAAATAATTCAAAATTTTTTTATTTAATATGTAATGACGTCGTTTTGCATATTAAATAAAAAAAATTCGATCGGATCGGGTCGATCCGAAATCCGTCGAACCGTACCAACTCGATTCGATCGGATTTGCTAATCGGATCCGATCCGATCCGATGCCCACCCCTAGAGGTAGTTCTTGCAAAAGAATTTATCTTATTCTGTTTTTCATGTATATTTGATATACAAATCACTTTGGTTGTGATTTTAAATCACCAAAAATGATTAAAATAGAAAGTTTAGGGGCTTTATGGTAATTTATTAGAATTATGATTTCTGGGTTAAACATTATGTTTTTGAGTATTGCGTGATTAAAATAAATTAGTTTACTTAATTACCTAAGAAAAATTAAAGAAATGGGAAAATTCGATTTTCCTCTTCCTTCCTGGATGGGCCATTCCCGACTTGAGCACCTGACGTCGACTACAAGCGAAATTCGCCAATCGACGTGAAAGCGCACAAACAAGACATAGATTGGGTCCCGGAAGGAATGAATGCACCGCGAAAGCAAAGAGATGGTAAAATAAATAAAAAATAAAAAATTGGGGTGCAACACGAGGACTTCCCAAGAGGTCACCCATATTAGTACTGCTCTCGCCCAAGCAAGCTTAACTGCAGAGTTCTGATGGGATTCGGTAAATTAATGCTGGTATGGTCGCACCCATCAACATTCAGATAAAAAATGTACTTAATTCGAAATTCTGCGTGTTCTCCCATCATGGACGGGCCCTTCCCGACTCGAGAACCGGGCGTCGACTACAAGCGGAATTCTCCAATCGACGTGAACGCACACAAGCAAGATAGATTTGGGCCCGGAATGAATGAATACGCCGCGAAAGCAAATAGATTGTAAAATAAATCAAAAATAAAAATTGGAGTGCAACACGAGGACTTCCCAAGAGGTCACCAATCTTAGTACTGCTCTCGCCCAAGCACACTTAACTGTTGAGTTTTGATGGGATCCGGTGCATTAGTGCTGGTATGGTCGCACCGATCAACATTCAGACAAAAAATGTACTTAATCTGAAATTCTGCGTGCTCTCCCATCGTGGACGGGCCCTTCCCGACACGAGAACCAGACGTCTTTTTCAAGCGAAATTCTCCAATCGATGTGAACGCGCACAAGCAATACAAAGATTGGGGCCCGGAATGAATGCGCCGCGAAAGCAAAGAGATGGTAAAATAAATCAAAAATAAAAATTGAGGTACGACACGAGAACTTCCCAATATGGAACCCATCTTAGTACTGCTCTCTCCCAAGCACACTTAACTGTGTAGTTCTGTTGGGATCCGGTGCATTAGTGCTGGTATGGTCGCACCGATCAACATTCAGACAAAAAATGTACTTAATCTGAAATTCTGCGTGCTCTCCCATCGTGGACGGGCCCTTCCCGACTCGAGAACCAGACGTCTTCTACAAGCGGAATTCTCTAATCGACGTGAACGCGCACAAGCAAGACAAAGATTGGGGCCCGGAAGGAATGAATGCGCCGTGAAAGCAAAGAGATGGTAAAATAAATAAAAAATAAAAAATTTGGGTGCAACACGAGGACTTCCCAAGAGGTCACCAATCTTAGTACTGCTCTCGCCCAAGCACACTTAACTGCAGAGTTCTAATGGGATCCGATGCATTAGTGCTGGTATTGTCGCACCCATCAACATTCAGACAACAAATGTACTTAATCTGAAATTCTGCGTGCTCTCCCATCGTTGACGGGCCCTTCCCGACTCGAGAACCGGGCGTCGACTACAAGCGGAATTCTCCAATCGACGTGAACGCGCACAAACAAGACAAAGATTGGGGCCCGGAAGGAATGAATGCGCCGCGAAAGCAACGAGATGGTAAAATAAATCAAAAATAAAAATTAAGGTGCAACACGAGGACTTCCCAAGAGGTCGCCCATCTTTGTACTACTCTCGGCCGAGCACACTTAACTGCGGAGTTCCGATGGGATCCGGTGCATTAGTTCTGGTATGGTCGCACTCATCAACATTCAGACACAAAATGTACTTTATCCGAAATTCTTCGTGATCTCCCATCGTGGACGGGACCTTCCAGACTCGAGAACCAAGTCTCGGGCCATAGCATGCTTAACTGCGGAGTTTCGAAAATTTTATATTCAATATCTCTAGTTGGACATTTATGTACTATTTTGAGTGGTAGAAGCTAAATTTAAATGCCTAATGGTATAAATAATGGTATAAAAATTTTAGTGTTTAAAAATTCAATATCTAAAAAATGCATCAAAACCTAAGAAAAACAAGAAATTAAGGGTATAAATTACCCCCCAAGCTCTTACGGAACTTCACCACTGCATTTATCTCGAAATGTTATGCGGTTTAAAAAAACAATTTGCCTCAATCGGATCTCTGAACACAAAGTTATCAACTTCCAAAGCTTCTAACCTTTCCAAAGAAGACGCTTGTATGATTATATTAAATTATCAAACATGTGTACGGTTCTCCGAGTGAAGGAAGCTAGCATTCTTGGAGGTCCCGTTGTCCTATTCATGACTTTTTGTTTCTTCTTATGTTTCAGATAACTCTTGAAGTCCTTCCATAATGGAGGCAACTTCTTAATGATTGTGACAACTTCAAATTTCTCTTGGGGTTTCATTCCTCAATCCAGTATTTCATGAGGGATCACTTGTAGTTCACCCAACTAAGACATTGTCATCCTTGAATCTACCATTTTGTAGTCCATGAACTTACCCACGATAAACTTCTTTTGTCCGACATCTTCTGTTTTGTACTTATTCTCAAGAGAATCCTATAGTTTCTTTGCATAATTCATGCATTTGTACACAATGTACATTGTATTGTCAATACCGTCCAAGAGGTAGTTCTTGCAAAAGAATTTGTCTTATTCTGTTTTTCATGTATATTTGATATACAAATCACTTTGGTTGTGATTTTAAATCACCTAAAATGATTAAAATGGAAAGTTTAGGGGCTTTATGGTAATTTATTCGAATTATGATTTCTGGGTTAAACATTATGTTTTTTAGTATTGCGTGATTAAAATAAAATAGTTTATTTAATTACCCAAGAAAAATGAAAGAAATGGGAAAATTCGATTTTCCTCTTCCTTCCTGGATGGGCCCTTCCCGACTTGAGCACCGGTCGTCGACTACAAGCGGAATTCGCCAATCGACGTGAAAGCGCACAAGCAAGACAAAGATTGGGTCCCGGAAGGAATGAATGCGCCGCGAAAGCAAAGAGATGGTAAAATAAATCAAAAATAAAAAATTGGGGTGCAACACGAGGACTTCCCAAGAGGTCACCCATCTTAGTATCGCTCTCGCCCAAGAAAGCTTAACCACAAGCAACCTGATATGCGTTTACACACATAATATCATATGTCCATACTCAAGCTAACAAATTTTATTTCCATGAAAACATACCTCAACTCATTTCTCGTGCCAACTTAATAATTATACAACATACTCTATTCATATTTACTTCCATCATTACCAAGCAAATTCATAAGCTCAAATCTTACTTCCCAGTTCTAATATCAAATAGAGTTTTAAAATTACTACACGAACAGAAATTAGATCGCAAATCTTTACATAAATACATACCATTTCATTAGTTAAACATATGATCTCTTTTTACATTATTAGATTTGTGTCATGCCTTAAATTTTCTCATTTACTCATTACGTTACTTATTAACCAGTCATAATCATACTATAATGTCTATTTCAATATATAGACTTATCCAATAATCTCCCAAGATTATCAGTTTATTTGTAAACACTCCCAATTCTTTCGTTGTACAAATCATTCTTATATCCCAACTCTTATACATGTTACATACATCGCTATTCATATATGCATATATGTACTTGTTATTTTATCATCGCATGATCACACAAACACTACACCTATATTTACATTAAATCAAACACTAAGTCCTATATTCATTTCCATTCAATGCACATACACACTTTTCCCAATTCTCTTTCTTTCCAATACAATCATAAGACATTAAAATCCAATAAAGTTTAAACAACTTAAGGAGTATAATTTCCAAGTTAATTAACTTAACAAAACAATAATAAGAAATCTTTACCTTGAAAACTTTAAATTCTTAAAACTCCCAATTTTCCTAAGCATTCGGCCAAGACTCAAATTTTAAAATTTCAATACGATTCCAGTTAAACTAATGCTATATAATTATCCTCATCATATACCATTGCTAATAACCATTAACCACACAAAATCACAACCCCCAATTTATGTACATACACTCGATCAAAAGACCCTTGAGCATTCTTGAACATCTTCTATCAACACACTTAAAATCAACATTCAAGTAATTATTATTTTTTTTAATCCCAAGATAATGAAATTTCATCAAATAAAGAAACTCCAAAATTTCCCCCAACTCCTAGGGTTCTACCAATTCCACCTCCCCCCCCTTAATCAATTAAACTTCTTTCAATTTCCAACCAAATTAGCTTAATTTACATACTACTACATCATTTTTAATTTAAAATAAATTTGATTATAAGAATCAAAAGAAACCCTTAAACACCCAATTCAAGGAAATCCTTGACATAGCCTACTTACCTATTTTTCTGCCCTTGTTTCTTATTTCCTTCATTCTTCCTCTTCTGTTTTGTTCTTCCTTCACTCGGTTCTCTCTTCTTTTTCTTCTCATCTTCTTTGTTTTTCTTTTCTTATTCTGTTTCTGTTTTTTTTTTCTCTCTCTCGCTGACTGTGTGTCTTTTAATTTAAGTGTGTGTGTGTTAAATAAGTGACGTGTGTGTAGACCCGGCCGGCGGTTCGGTTTCGGTTCGGAACCGAACCGAACTGGCCGGTTTCCGGTTCCACACTGAAGTGGAATCGGAACCTTGAACCGAACCGGAACCGACCGGTTCGGTTCGAACTATTTTTTTTTAAATTTCGAAAATAAATTAAAATAAATGAAATTAATTTAATAATGCCCCTAAATATAACCGTTTTATTACCGTTATTATGGATATATTATGAATTTACACTTTTTAATTTTTTTTATGCCGACATTTTTTTTTCATTTTGAGGGCAGGGAGCCAACAACCGATTGGAACCAGAACCTTCTGGTTCCAACCGGTTCGGTTATGGTTCCGAACCGGAACCGTGGCCCGGTCTACGAGTGTGTGTTTTTTTTTAAGTATGTGTCTATTTAATATATTTATATATATATATATATATATATATATATAGTACACGTGTGTGTGAATAATCTAGAACATGTGTGTGTACTAGAAATATCTAGAATTATTTATTCTAGTTCAATAAATTACAATCTAACTCCCTTAAGTTTAGTTTAATATAAATTTACAATTAATTTCATAAAAAATTCTCATTTTACTGTAAAAATAATCTTTGCGTTCGGACGCGGCCTCACACGCGAAAAATAAAATATACGCAGACATGCTAAAATAAATACGGGATGTTACATAAAATTAGAGTTTAGAAATCTAGATAATAGCTTAGAACTAAGACTACCATTTTAGAATCACTTGACCACCTTAGGGTGACCTAGAATTGTTCACGAGATATTTCTTATTGGGATTCTAATTTGGTTTGTGTTTTGGATTCAAAATTTACGCAAGTGCGTATTTAGAATAGATTTATATTTTTGTAAAAATATTTGATATTTTGAAAAACTTAAATTTTGTTCTATAACATGTGTTGATGTTAAAAATTGATTTTGGGTGTTTTTGAAGTATTTAGGGAGAGTTGAAAACAATTAGGGTAATAGACCCTAATTCCTTCAGCTCTCTGGAAAGAGAGCTGAAGGTTGAAAGAAATTTTTTTAAAAAATAATAATAATAATTAATTGAGTACTGGGCGCTACAATACCCGCGCACACTGTAGCGTGTATTGTACGTGCGTGTATTGTAGCGCGCACGGTAAGCGCTATGGGCACTGATTTTATTTTTCTCTCGTTCTTGAGCTTCCGGACTCCGATTCAGCCCCAGTGTTTTCCTATACACTCGTAATGGAATTTAATATTTCATTAAATTATTTAAAGTTGCACCCATACTTGATATCCACAGGTTAGACCAATTTCCACAGTGCGGGGAACCGATCCGACCCTAGGGGTTCCACATCCGGCCCAACACTTTCAAGGGACATATCTCTCCTCCATTCTTTTCTATATATTAAGAGTATTATCTTACACACACATACGTACATTTGATCTTAATAGTAAGAGTGACAATGGGTCGGGCCGGTCCGGGCTTTGATAAGCCTGGCAAGGAAAATATTAGCCCTGGCCCGAAAAAGCCAGGCTTGACTCGGGTTGGGCCTGAGCTTATCCGACCTTTTTTTAAAAAAAATTGAAAAAAAGTTAAGAATATACAAATATAAAATACATTCACACTATATGCAAAGACAATTCACAAATATATCAAGAGTTTCATCGATAAATTAACAATCCAAATACTACAAACAAATACAAATGCTACAAACATATTAAAGTATATATATGATTTTTTTTTTGTTTAAGCCCGGGTCGGGCCAGGCCCGGGCTTAATATGCTAAGTCCGACTCAGACCCGAACTCAAACCGGGCATATGCTAAGTCCGACTCAGACCCGAACTCAAACCGGGCTTCTAAATCTATGGCCTAGTCCGAGTCCGAGATTTTTTTTTATCTCGGACGGACCGATCCGGACCAGACCGGACTTTGATTTTTCTGCCATCTCTACTTAATAGCATGGTATTAATGGTTTATTTGAAAATATTAAGGTTTAGTGTTTTGGGTTATTCATATAATTTTGATTACTAAAATTATATATAAACTTTAAATGCACACAAAAATAAAAAATTCCTTGTTGGCCTTAGCTATACTACCCTCCGGCCTCATGTACTACATACAGGTGGAACATGGAGAGGATTAAAAGCGACATTGATTGTTTGGCACCAAACAATAAAAGCTAATTTATTTTGAAAAAAATAGACATCCAATTTTACAATCATTATCCCTTAAAATAATAAATTAATATTGAAAAAATTAATATTTAAATAATAAAATATTCATAGAATAGTTAAAAATTAAATAGACTAAAAATTAATTTCAAGTCTAATGATTGTGTTACATGTCTAATGGTCAACGTTACAAGTTAATGGTCAAAAATTTCAAGTTAGGGAAAGTTTCATAATATGGTTTGGTTG
Source organism: Zanthoxylum bungeanum (assembly GCA_019454045.1). Taxonomy (NCBI): domain Eukaryota; kingdom Viridiplantae; phylum Streptophyta; class Magnoliopsida; order Sapindales; family Rutaceae; genus Zanthoxylum; species Zanthoxylum bungeanum. The sequence goes on along the minus strand of SKCR01024957.1, from coordinate 48,341 downwards.
CATGTGTAAAAGTTACATATTTAATAGTTAGATGTTTCATGTTCTAGAAAGTTTTGTATTTATATAGGTTGTGGTAATTGCATGTTAATAATTAAAGTTATATGTTAATGATCAAAGTTGCATGTTAATGGTTAGAAATTTCATGTTTTAAAAAGTTTCATATTTATTGGTTGGTTGCATATGTGATGATTAAAGTTGCATGTTCAATGGTTAGACATTTCATGTATAAGAAAATTTTATATTTATTGATTATATATATATATATATATATGAAATGTTGGAAACCTCGTCGCCAAATCACCCGACCCAGACTTAAGTGGAGTAGGTAAAACCCTCATCTGTTCGGGACTCTTATAAAAAAAATACACATATGAATTTGAACTCATGAGTTGACAACCAAATCATAAACCCTTTGTCAACAAGCCACACCCATTTGGGGACATTTCAAATATATTAGTTATGGTAAATGCATGTTAATGGTTAAAGTTTCATATTAATGATTATAAATTTCATATTTTAGAAAGTTGCATTGTTTGGTAGTATTTTATTGTTTAATAATTATATTTCAATGGTTAAACTTGCATGTTAATGATTAGTTCATGTTTGAGAAGATTTTATTTTTATTAGTTTCGGTTGCATGTTTAATGATTAAAGTTGAATGTTCAGCCACTGAAAATTTTATGTTAATATTTGTTAAAGAACAATCAGCGAATGCAATAAGTTTTATTGAAGCATAAACTTACAAACCAAAAGACAAACTTACAAACCCAAACAGAAAATTATAATGCAAGTAATCAAAATCAATAACAACAAACTGACTTGTATAAATTGAGGCTAGCAGATAATGTTATGTCCTATAGTAGAAATTCGCCATTACTCTTGTGCTTGTAGTTTGTTGGACGCCTGCCATCAGGATTCAACAATCTGAAAAACGAAATTTTTGCACCGAAGTTTCGATCCATGGCTAATTTACTAGGTGTTTTCTTTCAAAATCAGAATAGTTGGTATCTGGACAATTCTATCTTTTCATGTGTTTCTGCCTCTAATCTTTTCTATTCTTTTATAGAGAATAATCAAAAAGTGGTTCTTGTAATGTAAACGTTTTAAGTTTTCCAGTTAATCTTGAAGAGATGTGTTGATCAGACATAAATCTTCAGATTTAAATGAAAAATAAAAAATAAAAATGTCTATTAAGATAAGACATTTAATGAATCACAAGAGCTCCAAGGTGTTGGGGTTGGTGCTCAGAGCGCCAATCCGGACCGTATTTATGTCTGATTCATGAATACGATCAATTCATTTTTCCATAATATTACTTATTTATGGTTATATATATATATATATATATTCGATCTGATTACGATTAGATTGAAACTAAATGTGGTTTAGTGATATGTATATATTAGACAAAGGCCCGATAATATATAATGCAGTACACAGTTACAAAACTAGTTTGTAATTGACATTGGGAAGTGACACTGCTAAATGTATATTATCAAACATAGTTTCTGGTCAAGATTTACTAACACGGGTCGGTTAGTCAATCCGTTGAGACCAGTACATGTCGTATATTGGGACTTGGTCTGATGGTTTATCCCAATGAACCATGAGTCTGGGGAGACTCGTATAGACGTGTAGGTGTTTATAGTGGATAAACACTAAACGACTCACCGAAGATTCTTAATGGATGGTACACCAACGTCAATAAGAATATTCTCAGGTTGAGTAGCATAGTGGTCCTTTGACTTCAGATACCACTGTGGATGTATGAGACATCCTCCACACTTAGATGGCAGTCACGTCACCGATATATTTAGATCAGACCTCCGCATGTTCGTTGGGTGTGGACTGATCCTCAGGATATCCTGTGTGTATCAAGATGGGATCCGTCAATTTTGTGTACAGAGCATAGGTAGTCCAAATGTGATTAGCAATCTGTTAAATCTGTTTCCACAGTATACTTCGGAAGTAAGTTCCGAGTGTCATTTAGAGATTGCTAATAGAAACGTCGACGTGATTATACTTATAGAGATTTGACGTTTATATCTATATCTTTGGGATAATCAGGATACCTGTGATGGAGGGATTATACGTATGCAATGACCTCGACATGTATGATTCAGCTAGTTTATCTGTGGTCGTCATAATTTACGGGTGGGTAAATTATGGACACGAAATTGGATTTTGTGACTGTTGAGGTTGGTGCTCAGAGCGCCAATTCCCGGTTGTATTTCTTTATGAATACTTTTGTAAAACGTTATTATCATGAATAATATATGCAGTTTCTATAATATAATATATCTTTTTATATGGTAAATACATAATGACCTTAGAATTACTAGTCATGATGCTGTTGCAAAAGTTTCGTAACTGACATTGAGTTGTATCATGACGTTGTCATTCTCAGACAGTTTCTGGTCAAGGTTTACACTACTTGGTCAGTAAAGTAAACCCGTTGAGACCGGTACATGTCGTATACTGGAATATATGATTCTAATGGTTTCTCAATGAACCATAAGTCTTGGAGACTAGTATAGACCTGTATGTGTTTATAGCGGATAGACACTGAACGACTCACCGAAGATTCTTAATGGATGATACACCAACGTAAATAAGAATCTTATCGGGTTGAGTAGCACTTGTGATTCTTCGACTTGAGATACCACTGTGGGCGCATGAGACATCTTCCACACTTAGATGGAAGTCACGTCACCGATCTATTTAGATCAGACCTCCGTCTGTTCATTGGGTGTGGATAGATCCTCAGGGTGTCCTGTGTGTATCGAGATAGGATCCGTCAGTTCTGTGTATCAGAGCATAAGTAGTCCATATGATTAGCAATCAGATAAAAACCATGGGCCCGTGGTACATTTTAGAAGTTAGTTCTAAATGTTCTTTTTGAGATTGCTAATAGAATAGTCGACTGGATAATCCCTATAGAGATTTCGATCAAGAGAGATGGGGATTTCGTCCCAGAGTTTACATCTATATCTCTGGGATTTACCCGGATACCTGTGACGGAGGAATTATACATTTGCCATGACCTCGACCTGTATGATTCAGCGAGATTATCCATGATCGTCATAATTTACGGGTGGATAAATTATGGACACTAAATTGGATTTCGTGGCGGATATGCCTGAATCTAGAGAGTCTCACTAATGAAACATACTTGTAGAGCATTAGGGCAATATTTATAAATAATATTGATTATTTATAAAGTCGTTTAAAGGTTAAACAAAAAATACATGTGTATGGACCCGATAATCATTTCCTTATTTTTTGTGTATTTGCATTTTATGTTAGATTAATTCGAATACACATTAATTAATTGTCAAATTGAGATATTTGACTAATATCATAAACATATATGTATTTGATATTTAATGTAAATATAATACATATATTTAATATATTTGTATTTAAATAATTATTTAATTGTTAAATAATTAAATCAATTAAAAATATAAATATCCTAAGTTATGATATTTATTTTAAATGACTTAGTTGCCTTTGTTGACTTTTAACTTTTCATTAAATGGTTTAATGATTAAAGTAACAAGTTAATAAAGCAAAATTAAATGAAATACAAAATAAATATCTTGACATTTATTTAGCCTAAATTTCGGCCAAGGCTAAAATTGTGCAAGTATATATTGTTTTGTTTCATTTAGGGTTTGTTAACCTTTCACACTTTATCAAAACTCCATTAAAAGGAAAGCAAAGAAGCTTGAGAGAAAGAAAAGAAAAATCAAAGAAAAGCTTGGATTTAAGTAAGTATTTCCAACTTGCCATTAGAGAGAAAAATGTTCCTCTTGTTCTTGGCTACATCTTGTGATGTTCTTAAGTTTTTCTATTCTTTATTCTTTGTATTTTTGGTGGATGAAAGTTTGATAAAGGGGTTGAGCATGTATATAGTTGATAGAATATTACTAATGATCTAGTAAGCATTCTTTTCATGGTTTTAGAACCTTGTTGCCATTCTAGAGTTATTGAACCACTCTTAAATGACCTAGAATTGTTCTATAGTTGTTTCATTGTGGTGAGGCTTGATTGGTGTTGTAGAAACATGATTGAAGTGTTGGATTTAACCAATTTGGTCTAATTTGTCCAATTTGATGAAATTGAAAAATTAGGGTTTAAGACCACTTCCAAATTTGGGGCTTTTCATTTATATGGTGTATTTGGATGTGTATATGATGCATGTAAGATATTGGGTTGATTGGATTTTGCCTTAATGTGTTTTGAACATTGGAAGTGCAAAATGCACATTAATTCACTTCTAGGAGGCTCTCGGCTTTGGGGTTATTTTTGGAAATTTTTGTTGCAATTTGAATTTCAATATGTATGACATGTTAAATTCATATATGTAATGATTTAGAATCATCCAAAATAGTTTCGAACAATTTCGGATTAAAAATAAACAAAATGTAATATGTATGGGCAATTCGATTTGATTTCTTGTGTAATATTTCATAATTTGATAATTGGACAATTAAATAAATAAGTTTATTTAATTGATCCGAGAAAAAGTTCTGAAATCGGAAAAATTTTGATTTTCCACTATTCCGCTGCGTTACCGAATTTCTGCTATTCAACCCCTTCAAAATGGTATCAGAGCGAGTATGATTCTAGGACCCATAATATGATTAGCCCTTTTATTCAATGTTTAATCATATTTTCTCAACTTTATATGTAGGCACTGTATTTTTGCATATAAGTCCCGATGATAAGTCTCATACGAAGGCACTACTCTTTAAGTCGTGGAAGTCGCGGGAAACGGACGTTGGAAAAGACGAGTCAGAAATTGACACCTTGTTGGATTAAATTTGTTTGCTTAGCTTCGAGTTTGCTCGTTAAGCCTCTGTTTTAAACTTATCCTTAGCCCAAAACTCCCGCAAGTCACACACCAAGCCCATACATCACCCAAACCATACACCAAGCCCACCAAAGCAAGCCAAATTCACGCCCAAATAGACCAAACCCCACGCCCATCTCCTTCCAAAATAACAAAATCTCATATTAAACACATGTTAAAATCAAGACAAATCACCTTCCCAAATTAAAGAAATCAAATCAAATCAAATCAAATTAAATCATATTCCTAATTAAAATAGATCAAATCAAATCAAACCAAACCAAATCACATCCCTAATTAAATAGAATTTTCCTTATAGCACACTAATTAAAATATCCCCCCATAATTACACAATATGCTTTCCCTATTCACATAAGGTAAACCCCAACCCTTGCCTATAAAAAGAAGCCTAAACCAACCCTTCACACCCGAGCTCATTCACGCCCAAAGCATAGAAAAACAGTCCATGTATCACCGAAAATCACAGCCCAGAAATACCCCCTCCATCACAGCAAAAAAAGCAACATAAAATAGCCCTGCATCACCAAAAATAACAGTCCAGAAACAGCCTCTGCATCACCAAAAATCACAGTCCTGAAACCCCTTCAATTATCGCAAAACACACCCTGAAAATCAGCCTTCAATTACCGCAAACAGCAACCCAAATCACTTCTAAATTACACATTTAAATAGTCTAAAAACAACAGCCAAAACAGCAGAAACAGCAGCCCAAAATAGAGGAAACAACAGCCCGAAACAGCGAGGCAATGAAGGAAAATAACGAACCAGTGAACCAGAGGAGTTGCAGAGCATTAACCCTTCCAACGGTCGCATAACGCACTTCCAAGAGACGACTTAAGAGGTTAGACATGAGGGCACCCTTTTTATTTATTCCCGTTCTTTTGTTATTATTTCTTCGCATGTGTATTGTGGATTCATGAATATTGTGGCCATGGGATGAATGAAATATGTGTTATCTCTTGTGGTATATCGGATGGAAACCCAGACGTAAATTCCGTAGCTGAATCCGAATGGACGGTAATGCGGTCTGTACTTGGGAAATAACTTCACGTACCACTTAAGAGACACACATATTTCGTTTCATCCAATCTCATGTTTATTCTTGATTTAATTGTTTAGTATGTTCTTTTTTATGCATGATTTAGGTGTTTATGTGATTTTATGCATGATTTAGGTGTTTATGTTATTTTATGCATGATTTAGATGTATATGTGATTAGAGGTATCATTTTTTTTGTGATTCTGTTCGAACGCGTTATCAAACGCTACACGAATGTATGCATTCTGCCTCGTCTCATTCGAATGCGTTATCAAACGCTACTCGAACACGTACATTCTGTTTACCATTCGAACGCGTTATCAAACGCTACTCGAACGCGTGCATTCTGCTTACCGTTCGAACGCGCACGCACTGGACAAATCCCTTCATCATATTTTATGCATTTTTATTTCCTTAGTTATTTCTTTCCTCATCATATGTTTAGTTAGCTCTTTTAATATTTATACTTTTACCGTTATTGTTTATTTATCTTTCCGCATTTATTTATTTAATATGTTCATGAAATTGTGTGTTTACCATTATTTCGACTTACTTTTATGCATGAAAACTTAGATATAGGTTGAATGCGAACTTAGATGTAGGTTATTGTTGCGTAGACTTGGTTAGATTATTGCACAAATCCATTCATTACAAGTGACATAAGTAAGGGACCATTCCGAACCCAACGGTTTGAGGTATTCCCTTGTGAGAGGTGAGTGCGGCCTTAAATCATTTTCCCAGTTCACACTGGGTGGCGACTCCATGTTATTTCTCCGGTTTAGTTCCCCCGTGGGCTACTCCGTACTCCCGACTAGGCCGCAAGCCTGGAACAGCGTCGCCTATACATGCATGTTTTAATCTAATTTGATTAGATTTAGGGTGTATGACACTTAGCGGAAAATTCCTAATTAATAAGGTTTAAATGTAATTATGTATTTGATGCATGTTATGTGGTCCGTCTTGTCAATACGATTTATAAATATTTCTCTGTGACTACATCCGAGACTGTGCCTCTGCTGTGAGGGTGTAGCCGATAGAGATTTATTTATACCGAATGTATATTAGATACTAGATAAATTCAAGCGAAAGCAGAATCCTGAACGTGCCCTAGCTGTCAGGGTTACGCAAGTAACTTGAGTTTATCATTGACAAGTTTAACCTTGGTACGTCTCCTTGTGGGCCTGCCTTAGCAGCGACAACGAGAAATGACCAGGACCGGAAACCCAGGAGTCACTGGTGAGTGATTGACAAATGAGTTGTCTACCTGATGAATATACGTAGGCGAGACCGTGCCTCTGCTGTGAGCTGAAACATATTCATGGGTTCCACTTTTCACTATTTGTATTTAATTTAATTATTAAATCTTTGTATTCTGTTTGGGGATTACAGTACTGCATGATTTAGTGGGATGGGCATTTTTAGATTAACAATCCATGATCTAGTTTATGTTTTTGATATTATATGAAACTGATTAATTTCTGCTAACCGTTGTTCGTAATATATATGATAGATTTGCGATGGCGGCACCATCCACTAATCATTTTGCGTGTATGCTTGATGCGAACAAACTCAAAGGCGCTGATAACTTCACCGATTGGGAATTGGATTTGAGGATTGTCCTCGACTCCGAGAAGTTGAGATATGTTCTTGAGGGTCCACTACCCCTTGCTGTGGCAGAGGATCCTACACCGGAAGAACGTGAAGTCTTCCAAGCTTGGAAGGATGATGATTTAAAAGTTAAATCATACATCTTAAGTTCGTTTTCACCGGGGCTCAAGAAACAATACTATGGCATGTCAGATGCGTATAGTATGATGACTCGATTAAGACAATCGTTTGAGAACCAAGAACAAGTTATTGTTTATAAGGTCGCAATGGAATTGTTCCATGCGCGGTTGGATGAGGGGTAAGCTGTTAGCCCACATATTCTTTAGATGATCGATTTGATCGATCAACTGAGGCACTATAATCTCATTCTGAATGGAATTGTTCCAGTTCGTGATGTACTTCAACATGAACGGGATTTTCTGTACCTACCAAGAGCTGCATAGGATGTTGCTCATGACGGAAGAGGACCTCAAGAAGGGAGTACCGACTCGCCCTCCTAGACCTACTTCACTTTCTACTTCTTCCCAGACTCGGTCAAAGGGAAAGAAGAAGAAGGGTCTCGATCCTCAACCACAGGCAAAGATAGCAAAGCCCAAGAGGGCTTTTGAAGACAAATTCCATCACTGCAGCAAAGTCGGGCACTAGAAAAGGAACTGTCCTGACTACATTGCCCAGCTAAGGAGAGAGAGAGAGCATCTACATCATGTACATTTATTTTTCCAATTATTGATTTTATCTTTGGCTTGTGAAGCCGTTACATTCAGCTGGATTTTAGATTCTGCTTGTCCCATTCACATTTGCAATTCGTTGCAGGTGCTGAAGGAAAGTAGAAGACTGAAGCCTGGAGAGATGTAGTTGCGATTCAGGAGTAGAGACTCTCTGGATGCAGTTGCAGTGGGAGTATGCGAGATCTCATTGCCGAATGGGACACTTTTGTTATATGACTGTGATTTTATACCTGGATGTGTAGCTAATATTATATATCTTTTTGTATTAGATACAGAAAGTTATCGTATTAATATTAAGAAATGTTCTTTGTATTTATATGATAAAAGTAATATTCAGATCCTTTGTTGTCCAAACCAGCATGGTCATTATACATTGCAAACTTCAAAAGATATTTTAAATACTGAAGTTAATAAATGTAGTTTACCTGTAATTAATAATACTGAACTTTGGCATATGCGACTAGGTCATATAGGCGTTAAACGCCTTATCCAATTGGTTAGGAATGGTTTGATACCAGATCTCACTATTGAATCCTATCCAACTTGTGATCCTGTATTCAGGATAAGATGACCAAAACCCCATTTTCTGGTGTTGGACACCGCGCCACTAACTTACTAGAACTCATATATTCTGATGTATGTGGTCCACTAAGTCAGACTGCTCACAGTGGTTATTCATACTTCGTTACCTTTACCGATGATCTGTCACGGTACGGTTATGTCTATTTGATGCGACATACATCGGAAACCTTTGAAAAGTTCAAAGAGTTCCGAAATGAAGTAGAAAAACAAATTGGTCAATATATTAAATGCCTTCGATCCGATCGAGGCGGTGAATATATGAGTGGTGAGTTCATGGATTATATGAAGGAGAATGGGATTCTCGCTCAATATACTCCTCCAGGTACTCCATAGCACAATGGAGTGTCTGAGAGGAGAAATCAGACTTTATTGGATATGGTCCGATCGATGTTGAGTTTCATAGATTTGCCCTATTACTTATGGGGCTATTCTCTTTTAACTGCTGCACATCTTTTGAATAAGATTCCTTCAAAAGATGTTCCTACGACTCCGTATGAGATATGGTTCGGTAGGAGACCAAATCTTAATTACATTAATGTTTGGGTTATCCTGCCTATGTCAGGGTGACTCAGCTAGATAAGCTTTCGCCTCGAGGGTAAAAGTTTAGGTTTGTCGGATATCCTTCGAATACGAGGGGATATCTGTTCTATGATACCGAGCATCGAAATGTGTTCGTAGCTCGCTTCATAAAATTTCTAGAAGTAGAATTTTTGTCAGAAGGTGGTAATCATAGACATATTGAACTTGATGAAGTCCAACCTGAAAACAACGAACCAACGGAGGAACCTGAAGTTCAAGTAGATGAAGGACCTTCAACACACACACTTCGTAGGTCAGAAAGGGTGTCTAGACCTCCTGAACGCTTGTATTTGATACAAGAAAAAAGTCTAGATGTTATCTTAGTAGAAGAGACTGATCCTTTCACCTATAAAGAATCGATGTTGGACATCAACTCCGTGAAATGGCAAAGTGCCATGAAATCCGAGTTAGACTCAATGCATGAGAATCAAGTTTGGGACTTGGTTCCGCTTCCCGATGGAATTGTTCCTATCGGTTGTAAATGGGTTTACAAGAGGAAGCGCGGGCCTGACGGTAAGGTTGAAACTTACAAGGCCCGACTGGTAGTAAAAGGTTACACGCAGCGACCTGGCGTCGACTACGATGAAACTTTTTCACCGGTGGCAATGCTTAAGTCTATTCGGATTTTGCTTTTTATATCTGCATATCATGACTATGAGATTTGGCAAATGGATGTCAAAACGACTTTTCTAAATGGATTTCTTGATGAAGAAATCTATATGGAACAGTCGGAAGGTTTTGCGTCCAGCGAAAACTCGGGTATGATATGTAAGCTTAAGAAGTCCATTTATGGACTTAAACAAGCTTCACAAAGTTGGAATCTTCGATTCGATGAGATTATTAGATCGTCTGGTTTTCTCAAGAATTCGGAAGAATCATGTGTGTATCAGAAGGCCAGTGGGAGCATGGTCGTATTTTTAGTCCTATATGTTGATGACATCCTAATCATTGGGAATGATTTAGGTATGTTACAAAGCGTCAAAGCGTACCTCTGTAAGAATTTCTCCATGAAGGACCTGGGAGAAGCTTCCTATATTTTAGGGATAAAACTCTATAGAGATAGACAAAGGAGGCTGATTGGGTTATCCCAATCAACGTACATAGATAAGATCTTGGAACGGTATAATTTTGGTAACTGTAAGACAACAAACATACCGTTCAGACATGAGATTCATCTTTCGAAGAAGATGAGTCCACAAACAGAAGATGAGAAGGTTAGAATGTCTAACCAACCTTATGCTTCGTGTTTGGGTAGCATAATGTATGCCATGTTATGTACAAGGCCTGATATCAGTTTCGCTGTTAGCGTAACTAGTCGATATCAGTCCAATCCAGGTAATGACCATTGGATGGCTATTAAACATATCCTGAAGTATCTTAAAGGTGCTAAGGATAAGTTAAAAATTTATGGAGGAAACAAACTGCAAGTTAACGGGTATACGGATTCCGATTTCCAATCGGATCCCGATGATAGAAAGTCTACATCTAGATTCGTATTTACCCTTAACAGAGGTGCAGTTTGTTGGAAGAGTTCCAAACAGGGATCAACAACAGATTCCACCACTAAGGTGGAATATATTGCAGCTTCTGAAGCTGCAAAAGAGGCTGTGTGGATAAAGAATTTTATCACAGAATTGGGAGTTGTCCCAAGTATCGAGAATACAATTTCGTTATACTGTGATAATACTGGAGCCATTGCGCAAGCAAAGGAACCGAGGGCGCATCAGAAGTCGAAGCATGTGGAACACAAGTACCACATCATTCGAGAGATTATGTCGCGAGGGGATATTATCGTGTGCAAGGTACCGAGTGAAGATAATGTAGCAGACCCGCTGACGAAGGCCATACCTCCGAAGTTGTTTGATAAACACGTGGAGTCGATGGGTATTAGATACAATCGTTATTGGTACTAGAGCAAGTGAGAGTTTTTGTTGGGGTTGGTGCTCAGAACGCCAATTCGCGGTTGTATTTCTTTATGAATACTTCTGTAAAACGTTATTATCATGAATAATATATGCAGTTTCTATAATATAATATATCTTTTAATATGGTAAAGACGTAATGACCTTAGAATGACTAGTCATGATGCTGTTGCAAAAGCGTCGCAACTGACATTGAGTTGTATCATGACGTTGTCATTCTCAGACAGTTCCTGGTCAAGGTTTACACTACTTGGTCAGTAAAGTAAACCCGTTGAGACCAGTACATGTCATATACTGGAATATATGATTCCAATGGTTTCTCAATGAACCATAAGTCTTGGAGACTAGTATAGACATGTAGGTGTTTATAGCGGATAGACACTGAACGACTCACCGAAGATTCTTAATGGATGGTACACCAACGTCAATAAGAATCTTATCGGGTTGAGTATCACTTGTGATTTCGACTTGAGATACCACTGTGGGCGTATGAGACATCTTCCACACTTAGATGGCAGTCACGTCATCGATCTATTTAGATCAGACCTCCGCATGTTCGTTGGGTGTGGATAGATCCTCAGGGTATCCTGTGTGTATCGAGATAGGATCCGTCAGTTCTGTGTATCAGAGTATAGGTAGTCCATATGATTAGCAATCAGATAAAAATCATGGGCCCGTGGTACATTTTAGAAGTTAGTTCTAAATGTTCTTTTTGATATTGCTCATAGAATAGTCGACTGGATAATCCCTATAGAGATTTGACGTTTACATCTATATCTCTGGGATTTATTCGGATACCTGTGACGGAGGAATTATACATTTGCCATGACCTCGACCTGTATGATTCAGCGAGATTATCCGTGATCGTCATAATTTACGGGTGGATAAATTATGGACACGAAATTAGATTTCGTGACGGATATTCCTGAATCTAGAGAGTCTCACTATGAAACATACTCGTAGAGCATTAGGGCAATATTGATAAATAATATTGATTATTTATAAAGTCGTTTAAAGGTTAAACGAAAAATACATGTGTTTGGACCCGATAGTCATTTCCTTATTTTTTGTGTATTTGCATTTAATGTTAGATGAATTCGAATACACATTAATTAATTGTCAAATTGAGATATTTGACTAATATCATAAACATATATGTATTTGATATTTAATGTAAATATAATACATATATTTAATATATTTTTATTTAAATAATTATTTAATTGTTAAATTATTAAATCAATTAAAAATATAAATATCATAGTTATGATATTTATTTTAAATGACTTAGTTGCCTTTGTTGACTTTTAACTTTTCATTAAATGGTTTAATGATTAAAGTACCAAGTTAATAAAGCAAAATTAAATGAAATACAAAATAAATATCTTGACATTTATTTAGCCTAAATTTCGGCTAAGGCTAAAATTGTGCAAGTATATATTGTTTTGTTTCATTTAGGGTTTGTTAACCTTTCACACTTTATCAAAACTCCATTAAAAGGAAAGCAAAGAAGCTTGAGAGAAAGAAAAGAAAAATCAAAGAAAAGCTTGGATTTAAGTAAGTATTTCCAACTTGCCATTAGAGAGAAAAATGTTCTTATTGTTCTTGGCTACATCTTGTGATGTTCTTAAGTTTTTCTATTCTTTATTCTTTGTATTTTTGGTGGATGAAAATTTGATAAATGGGTTGAGCATGTATATAGTTGATAGAATATTACTAATGAACTAGTAAGCATTCTTTTCATGGTTTTAGAACCTTGTTATCATTCTAGAGTTATTGACCCACTCTTAAATGACCTAGAATTGTTCTATAGTTGTTTCATTGTGGTGAGGCTTGATTGGTGTTGTAGAAACATGATTGAAGTGTTGGATTTAACCAATTTGGTCTAATTTGTCCAATTTGATGAAATTGAAACATTAGGGTTTAAGACCACTTCCAAATTTGTGGATTTTCATTTATATGGTGTATTTGGATGTGTATATGATGCATGTAAAATATTGGGTTGATTGGATTTTGCCTTAATGTGTTTTGAACATTGGAAGTGCAAAATGCACATTAATTCACTTCTATGAGGCTCTCGGCTTTAGGGTTTTTTTTTGGAAATTTTTGTTTCAATTTGAATTGCAATATGTATGACATGTTAAATTTATATATGTAATGATTTAGAATCATCCAAAATAGTTTCAAACAATTTCGGATTAAAAATGAACAAAATGTAATATTTAGGGGCAATTCGGTAATTGCACAAAAATTTGATTTCTTGTGTAATATTTCATAAATTGATAATTGGAAAATTAAATAAATAATTTTATTTAATTGATCCGAGAAAAAGTTTTGAAATCGGAAAATTTTGATTTTTCACTATTCCGCTGTGTTACTGGATTTTCGCTATTCAACCCCTTCAATGACGGATATACCTGAATCTAGAGAGTCTCACTAATGAAATATACTCGTAGAGCACTAGGGCAACTTTTATGAATAATGGTGATTATTTATAATTCGTTTAAACGTTAAATGAAAAATACATGCAAACAGGCCAAATCGTCATTTCCTAATTAACGTGTATTTGTATTTAATATATGATATTATTAAATACACATTAATAAATTGTCAAATAAATGTATTTGACATATATCATTTATATATGTATTTGAGATATTTAAAGTAAATATAATACATATATTTGAGATATTTGTATTTGATTAATTAATTAATTATTTAATTGTTAAATAATTAATATAATTAAAATATAAATATCTTATGAAATGATAAAGTTAGGAAATCATTATAAGTGTATATTGTTGACTTTTGCATTAAAGGAAAAAGGTTATCAAAATGTGATGATGACTTAAATATTTGTTTTAAAATGTTAAAACTTGAAAATATCTATTTCCTTTACTACATGCAAAATTCGGCCATGACCCTAATTTAAATATAATTGTTATATTTTTTGAGTTGCAATTGTTGACTTACTTTATTCATTAAATTGTTTGATGATTAAAGTTTCAACTTGACAAGTTGAATTTAAATGAAACAAAAATAAAATATTTAGATATTTTCTTTCACCAATTTCGGCCAAGGCTAATTTTGGGAGAGTATATATTATTTTGTTTCATCTTTTAGGGTAAGAACAAGTTCATTAGACACCAAACATAATACAAAAGTAGTTGAGAGAAAAGCTTGAATGCTAAAGGAAGATGGCTTGGAAAATCATGGTTTTGTAAGTTATTCTTCAAAGTCTTCAATATGAAAATTGTTTCTAACATGCTTAGCATCATTTTGTGTTGCTTTGGTGTTGTCTCTCTTCTTATAGTTTGTGTTTATTTTGGTTGTGAACTTTGATGAAAGATTGATGCATGTAAGTAAGCTTGAAATGGTTTCAAATCTTTACTTTTGATTTTTGGAAAATCAAGTTGTCATTCTAGAGTTGGTAAGCCACTCCTTGGTGACCTAGAATTGTTCTAGAGTTGTTTCAAAGTGGTGAGGCTAGATTGGTGAAGTATTGAATGAATTAAAGTGTTGGATTTTAAAGATTTGGTAAAATTGGACAATTTGATGAAATTGAAAAATTAGGGTTCTTAACCTACTCCAAATTTGGGGCTTTTCATATATGTGATGCATTATGGTATGTATATGATGCATGTAAATTTTTGGATTGATTGAATTTGATCTTGGCATGTTTTGAACTAAAGAGACCAAATTGTAATTAATTGAAAATTTTAGGTGGCTCACGACATTGGACTAAAATTTGGGGATTTGTTGCAAATCTGATTTTGATGTATTTGATATGTTGAAAATTATATTAGAAGTGATTTAGAATCATCCAAAATTATTTTTGACAATTTTAGGACTAAAATGATAACTTTGCAAAGTTATGGGGCAATTCGGTAATTACCAAGAAATTAGATTTCTTGTGTAATTTTTCAGAATTTGACAATTGGGTAATTAAATAAATAAGCTTATTTAATTGATCCAAGAAAAATTTTGAAATCGGAAAATTTTAATTTTCCGCGATTCCGCTGCGTTACCTGATTTCCGCCATAAAACCCCAACACAAGGCTCATCTTTTGAATAATTAAATATATTAATTAAATTTAATGTTAAGCCAACCACACACATCCAAACCCAAACCCAAATTTATTTTTCTAATTTAATATAAATATCTAAAGAACACTTATAAACCTTTCATTTTCCAATGTGAGACTACTCCTTCTATTTTCTATACAAACTTCTTACAATACCCCACATTTGTATTACAAATAGTGGCGAAACTGTATATAGCATGATTTGAAGAAAATTTAGTACTTATTGGATTTACCGATGAGTTAGTGTGTATAGGAGACATTGAACCGTTCATCATATTTTGTAAATCAAGACAATAAGTATCACACATATCGAATTTTGACACCTTTCGATTCATATGGTTGTGTTCATTTTGATCCTGAATAATCCTGAATTCATAGGAGCTTTAGAAAATTTAGCCATTTCATTCTCATAAATGCGACCCCACATTACTCATATATATGTGACACAAACACTGTTAGTGTCATTAAGAATGATTAGTCATACATCTTTATCGTCATAGTATCATAACTTCCATTATCATAGGAATGTGTCTTATTTTTCCAATTTAATATAAATGTCTAAAGAACACTTATAAACCTTTCATTTTTCATTTCATTTTTCAATGTGGGACTACTCATTTTATTTGCTATACAAACTTCTTACAATACTCACTAATTACAGGTCAATGGTCAAAATTGCATGTTAATGGTTAAAAATTCCATATTTATTAATATTGGTTATATATTTAATGGCTAAAATGATATATTCAATAGGCTTAATTTCATATTCGATTTATAAAACATTAAAAGATTGTATGTTAATGTTCAATAATTAAAGGTCAATTGTTAAGGTTACATATTAATAATTGAAAATTTTATATGAACAAATGTATCACATTTATTAATTTAAATATATTTTCTACGACCCGGTAAATAGGGGTGGGCGCGGTTCGGTTTTTGCTAAAAACCGAACCAAACCATATTTTACGGTCCGATTTTTTTACCTCTCAAACCAAACCATTAAATAACGGTTTGGTTCGGATTGAAAATTTTTTAAACCAGCGATTTACGGATTGGTTCGGTTCGGTTCGGTTTACGGATTATTCTACTTAAAAAAAATTTCATCCACTTAAGTGAAGACAAATAAAAACTAGTCTAGCGAACAAATAGTATGAAGTGCTACGGTGTAAGCAGTGACTCCAGAGAACACATGCATTCAATAGAGGATTGAAAAATGAGGCACAATTAATTCTTGTATTTTTTTAAAAATTACCTCGAATAATGATACCACTATCATTCTAATTAAGAGACAAATCCAACAGCTTACTTTCAAGAATAAACCATAAAACAAAAAATTTAAGAATAAATTATTAACAAATAAATTTAAGAATAAAAGTATTAACAAAAAAATATATTAACAAAAAAATTAAGAATAAAAGTATTAACATACTAATAAAAAGAAAACATAGAGTAAAATTAAAAGAAAAATTCAAATCTTTTTATAAAAATATATAATTTTTTAATTATAACGGTTCGGTTCGGTTTAACAGGTGCGGTTCGGTTTAGCATCTGAACCGAACCGTAAACCGTTTGGGGTGGGCCAATCTGAACCGTTAGAAAAAAAAACCGTAAATTCTATCCAATTTGATTCGGTTTGCGGTTTGGTTCGGTTCGTTCGGTTTTTTCGCCCACCCCTATCGTAAAGTCGCAGCCGTTACGTAAAACTAACTGAAACCGCCGTTGAAATTTCCCGCCAAGAGGCGGAAGCTATCAATGCCTCGTTGCCGCGTGTCGTTGAGGGATTAGTTAGGTTGCCATTGATGGCCACGTCAAAGTCTTTGCCGCTTCGTGCCGTATTCAAGGTTTGGATGGGCTTCCTGATGATTTTGAGGACTCGGTGATTTCCCGGAACGTGAAAATATTTAGATGGTAATGAGTCAAATACTCATGTCTTGAAGCTGTTTGATAAAATATCTAAGAGAGATTTTAGGCGGCTGTTGATGATTGGAAGGTTATATAGTGTTGTATTGAGGATTGTAAAGTTGAAGGAACGGAATTAGAGTGCAGTTTTAAACAAGGGTTTCCATCCGAGATGAGGCTGAGTAAAGATTTTAAGGCTAGAATGAAGGAATGGCAGAGGTTGCCTTTTGTGGGGCCGGATAAGGAGATGGGGGAGAGTAAGAAGACTAAGGCTGTGGTTGCCATTGTGCATGAATTCTTGAGTTTGACAGTGGAGAAGATGGTGGAAGCAGGGAAGATTAGTCATTTTCAGAAATGGTTTGGTATCCATTTTAAACTAAGGGATTTGTTCTTGGATCACCCGGGGATTTTTGTTATTTGTCTACCAAGGGAAAGAAACATGCTGTTTTTTTTTAAGGGAAGCTTATGAGAGGGGGCAGTTGATTGAACCACATCCAGTGAATAACGTTAGTAGAAAGCTTCTTGAGGTTTGGCCACCGGTGGTTCAAAATTGGAAGGAGAGAACACTGAATGAGGTAGAATGGTATATTGTTATGAAATTTATGTACCACAGTTTATAAACTTTCTGTTGGGATGAATACTGATGCGGCTATTGATAAGCATAATTGTCTTGCAGTTTTGGGAGTTGTTTTTAGAGATAGTAAAGGGGAAGTAATGCTAATAGCCATGAAGAGTATTGGCTCTGATGGAGATGCGGAGGCTGCGGAAGCAGAAGCTGTGAATTTTGGATTACAAGTGACAGAGGATGCTAATATGAATGACATGATTATAGAGACAGATTGTAAACGAGTAGTGGATCTTATTAGTAACAGGAAGGGCAC
Organism: Zanthoxylum bungeanum; assembly: GCA_019454045.1. Classification (NCBI taxonomy): domain Eukaryota; kingdom Viridiplantae; phylum Streptophyta; class Magnoliopsida; order Sapindales; family Rutaceae; genus Zanthoxylum; species Zanthoxylum bungeanum. The sequence continues at coordinate 30,140 of SKCR01024957.1, read as the reverse complement.
TAGGAAAGAGATTTTCTGGATCATTAAGGAGATTATAGAGAAGTTAAACAAGCTTAAGGGGAACTCAGTGTACCATATCTCTAGACTCTGTAATGGTTTTGCCATGAGATAGCAAAGTTAGCCGTGGGGCTCTTTGCCCTGTTCAGTGGATGGTGATTTTCCTTCAAATATTAAGTGTATTATTGATACTTTTCAGTAATGAAATGTTATTTTTGCTTTTCAAAAAAAAAAAAAAAAAAAACTAGCAAATGAGTTTGGCGAAATTTGGGCCGTACCATAATAAGAATCGATCTTGATTGGTCCCAATAAATTCTCAAGTAAGCCCCTGTATTGGAGTGTGAGTTACATGATAACTTTTTTTTTTTTTTTTGGATGTGTGGTCATTTGTTGCACACTAGATGTACTTTCACAAAAGTAGAATATATATGAATTGAGATTGGGAGAATTGGATTCCATTGCTTCATTGCTCGCCTTTAAGTTTATTCCACAGACCAGCATCTATAATTTGCATTAGAAGTTAGAACATAAAACAAGAAAAGTAGAAAAACAGAGAATAAGGAATATATTCAATCATGGATGCTGTTGTGTAACGCACCTACACTCCAAGCTTGTCCAGGGCCAATGACTTGCCCATGGCCGCTTGCGTGTGGTGCTAGTGTGCACTTTGTATTTATTCTTATTTTATTTTATTTTCTATTTTATGGGGTGTGACAACTCAAACATCATGTGTGTTTCCTAGTGACACTTGTGCAATGTCTTTAAAACCTCTTTAGGGAGGGTGACCCGGGCACCTTAGAAGGGCCTTGGCCACCAGCATACTAGGGGCTTTAGCTGTGTACTCCCTCGCCCTTAGTTGGCTTGCTTAATGAAACATGCTTCCTTTTGATTTCCAATTGCTATGTCCGAATGTGTGCTTGAATGTGATCCCATATGTCTTGCACGTGTTTCATTATCTCATGCCTTGTGGATGTGTGCTTATCGATGTATGCTTTACTTGTTGCCTAATAATGTTCCATTCTATAGATGGCTAACCATGGGTACGACCTTGCAGGGTCGATTCTAGGCTGACTTGTTAGGCGCAACGCTAACAAGTGCCGCACGGACCCAACTTGGTGACACCAAAGTTTGGCCCGTGACAGTTGGTATCAGAGCGTGGTTCAAGTTTGTGTTGCAAAATGGCTACGAGTCCTCCACAAAAACGCGCTTGGATGCTGTCGAGAAAAAACTAGTATATTGATAGCCTCGTCACAACACTCACGAACAAGACTTCAGATGTCGAAAACCTCAGGCAAACTATCAAGGTACTCGAGGCCCTTACAACCAGGGTAAGTGCCCTAGAGACTCAAACAACAGGTGCTAGCACTAGTGCCCCACGAGAAGGGGGAGATGCCAATAATTGGCAAGATGCCGTGAGCTCCTTAAAAGAGCAGTTGGCAGAGTTGAGCGTGAGGGTGAATCTCACCGCCCTCGCTGTCTCAAACTTGCCCACGACTACTCAGAACATAGAACAGAAGAGATCCAAAATCCCGGAGCCTAGAGTGTATGATGGTGTTAGAGACGCGCAAGCCCTCGAAAACTTCCTCTTTGACATGGAGCAGTACTTTAAAGCTTCACGGATAGAAGAAGAGGGGGACAAGGTCTCAATAACCTTGATGTATTTGTCTGGAGATGCGAAGTCTTGGTGGAGGGCAAAACACATTGAAATCCAGGAAGGCCGATGCGCCGTTGACAATTGGGAGGATTTGAAGCGCGAGCTAAAAACTCAATTCCTACCAGGAAATGTAGCTTACATAGCTCGACGACAACTAAGAGACCTAAAACATACAGGCTCCATCCGGGAATATGTGAGGAAGTTCTCCGGATTGATGTTGGATATCCGAGACATGTCCGAACAAGACAAACTCTTCTATTTTATAGAGGGGTTGAAGCCTTGGGCTAGAACAGAGTTGCAAGCGGCAACGTAAAAGACTTGCCTTCAGCACAAGCTGCGGCGGAACAATTAACGGACTATTCCCTCGAGGGACCTCCATCAAAGAGATCTACGCCGGCTCCTACTAATAATGATAGTGGGAATAAGAGGCCTAGGAACTGGAACAACGATAGAAGTGGGGGAGCGGAGAAGAGAATAGAGTCAAGTTCCTCGAACTTCAAATGGCCGGCACCTCAGAACGGTCCTCCAAATGGGAAGAAGCCCTTAAGTTGTTTTATTTGCGACGGGCCACATCGAGCTATGGAATGCCCGAAATCAAGAATGGCGGCCCTCTTAGCACAAGAAGAAGAGGAAGAACGACGACGCCCGACTGAGAAGGGCCCAGAAAAGGAAGAATCTGGCCGAATGGTGGCATTGAGGATGCTCAATGCCCTTAACAAACAGCCAGAAACTCAGAAGGTCTCGGAAAAGGGCCTCATGTTTGTTGATGCATTGATTAACGGAGTTGCGGCAAAAAGCGTTATGGTGGACACGGGGGCCACCCATAACTTTATTTCTACCGCCGAAGCGAAGCGTCTGGGGCTCAAGTTAGAGCGGGACGCGGGTCGTATGAAAGCGTTAATTCACAAGCGCTACCCACGAGTGGGTTAGCGAGACAAGTAAGAGTGAAGATCGGCACGTGGGAAGGTCGAACTGACCTTGTGGCGGTTCAGATGGACGACTTTGATATTGTTCTAGGAATGGAATTCCTACTTGACAAGGGGGCCATCCCTGTCCCAGCTGCAGGGAGCTTGTTGATTATGGGGGAGAAACCTGCAGTAGTGCCAGCAAAGGTAAAACCTCCCACAGAAGGAAGACTATTATCGGCAATCCAGTTTAAAAAGGGGATCAAGAGGCGGGAGCCGACATTCATTGCTATCCCTACAGAATTGGAGAAGGGAAGAGAGGAAACCCCGGTGCCTGAGATCAACAAGGTTTTAGAAGAATTTACTGAAGTGATGCCTGATCAGCTCCCCAAAGTCTTACCTCCGAGGAGGTCCGTTGATCACCAAATCGAGTTAGTTCATTCAGCTAAACCGCCGGCAAAAGCACCTTATAGGATGGCTCCACCAGAATTAGCTGAACTTCGCAAGCAACTAGATGATCTGTTGGAGGCAGGCTTCATCAGGCCTTCGAAGGCCCCATATGGAGCCCCTGTCTTATTCCAAAAGAAACAAGATGGAAGTTTGAGGTTGTGCATCGACTATAGGGCTTTGAACAAGTTGACAGTGCGGAACACCTACCCCATTCCCCTTATAGCAGATTTGTTCGACCAGTTGAGTGGAGCAAGATACTTTTCGAAGCTGGATTTACGTTCGGGATATTATCAGATGAGAATTGCCGAAGGGGATGAACCGAAGACGACTTGTGTTACCCGATATGGAGCATTTGAGTTCTTGGTGATGCCGTTTGGGCTAACTAATGCTCCCGCAACATTTTGCACCCTAATGAATGAAGTCTTCCATGAATACCTTGACAAATTTGTAGTGGTTTACCTAGATGACATTGTGGTTTATAGCACCACATTGGAGGAACACAAAAGACATCTTGCCATGGTATTCCAGAAGTTGAAAGATAATAGGCTATTTGTGAAGAAGGAAAAATGCTCATTCGCCCAGGAACGCATCAGATTCCTCGGCCATATCATAGGGCAGGGTCATATACGGATGGACATGGAGAAAGTACGAGCAATCCGCGAGTGGAGCGCCCCAACCAATGTCAAAGAATTGCGGTCTTTCCTTGGGCTTACCAACTACTACCGGAGATTCGTAAGAGGATACTCCAAGAAGGCGATACCCTTGACAGAACTATTAAAGAAGGAGGTGACATGGGAATGGACTGATGTGTGCAGAGAAGCCTTTGAAAGCTTAAAGGAAGCGATGATAGAAGACCCAGTTCTCATTCTCCCGGAGATGGCCAAACCATTTGAAGTTCAGACGGATGCTTCAGACTTTGCACTTGGAGGGGTGTTGCTTCAGGAAGGTCACCCTATTGCCTATGAGAGTCGTAAGCTTTCCGAAACAGAACAACGATATACAGCACAGGAAAAGGAACTATTAGCAGTGATACATTGTCTGCGGGTGTGGAGACATTACCTTCTCGGGTCGAGATTTGTGGTGAAGACAGATAACTCCGCAGTCAGTTATTTCCTCACTCAACCAAAGCTTACTTCGAAACAGGCTCGATGGCAGGAGTTTTTAGCAGAATTCGACTTTCATTTTGAGCATAAAGCAGGATGTTTGAATCAGGTGGCAGATGCTTTGAGTCGAAAGTCAGAACTTAGTCATTTGAAGGCGTTGGCTAACATGTCTTTCAGCACCATCCGTACACCTATCAGAGAACTCATCCGAAACAACTTGGAGAAGGACCATGTCTCTAAGGCAATTTTGAAGTTAGTAAGGGAAGGCAAGGCTCGTCGTTTCTGGTTGGAAGACGGACTTTTGTGGACTAAGGGGAACCGCTTGTATGTTCCCAAGTCAGAAAACCTCCGGAAGATTCTCATAAAGGAATGTCATGATACTTTATGGGCCGGCCATCCGGGTTGGCAGAGAACTCATGCATTATTAAAACAAGGATACTATTGGCCTCAGATGCGGGATGATGTGACAGAGTACACCAAGACATGCCTCATTTGTCAGCAGGATAAAGTAGAGAAGTTGAAGACCCCTGGATTATTGGAACCGTTGAGTGTCCCCAACAGGCCATGGGAGAGCATCTCCCTTGACTTCATAACCAACCTTCCAAAAATTGGTGAACTAACCAACATATTGGTAATTGTTGATAGGTTCTCCAAATATGCAACATTCATACCAGCACCTAAGTACTGCAAGGCGGAAGACACTGCTAAATTATTCTTCAAACACGTGGTGAAGTATTGGGGCGTGCCTAGACAAATTGTGAGTGATCGAGATCAGATGATTTGGGGAACTTCTGGTCCGAACTCTTCAAACTACTGGGTTCTCAACTAAACATGTCAACAAGTTACCACCCCGAGACTGATGGACAGACAGAGAGATTCAATGGGATGCTGGAGGAGTACTTACGCCACTTCGTTAATGCCAACCAGAGAAATTGGGTACAACTTCTTGATGTTGCCCAATTTTGCTTCAACTCTCAAAAGAGCTCCGCCACCAACAAAACACCTTTTGAAATTGTGATGGGTCAGCAGCCTCTACTCCCACACACAGTGACAGAGTATTCCGGGAAAAGCCCACGAGCTTTCAACTTCACTAAGGAATGGAGAACCAATACAGAAATTGCTCGAGCTTATTTGGAGAAGGCTTCCGCGAGGATGAAGAAGTGGGCAGATCAGCATAGAAGACCCTTAGAATTCCGACCTGGAGATTTGGTGTTGAAGTTAAATTAAGAACAAATGCGGTTCAGAGGGAACAGAGACAAGAGATTGGTGAGGAAATATGAAGGGCCAGTTGCCGTTCTTAAGAAGGTGGGAAAAGCTTCATACAAAGTCGAGACTCCAGCGTGGATGAAGATGCACCCAGTTTTTCATGTCAGCAGGTTGAGACCTTTTCATGCAGACAATAATGATGCAACTCGCAACCAACTACGAAGACCAGAGATTGAAGAACCAACTAAGAAGAGAACCACGAGGGAAGTTGAAGAGATTTTGGCAGAAAGGGAGGCGACCGGAGACCAACGACAGGGAAAGGAGTTCCTAGTGAGGTGGAGAGACCTGGGAGATGAAGAGACAAGTTGGGAGAGAGTCGAAGACCTGCAGCAGTTTACACAGAAGATTGAAGACTTTACAACCCTTCAGCGTCAAGACAAAGAGCCGAAGACCTGCACCAATTGAAGCAGCAGAGTGAAGAGTTTCAAGCCTACCAGCACCGAGGTGAAGAGCAGAGGAGGAGCAGTTCAGATGTGTCAACGAGGACGTCGACAGATTAAGTGGGGGAGGATGTAACGCACCTACACTCCAAGCTTGTCCAGGGCCAATGACTTGCCCATGGCCGCTTGCGTGTGGTGCTAGTGTGCACTTTGTATTTATTCTTATTTTATTTTATTTTCTATTTTAGGGAGGGGGTGTGACAACTCAAACATCATGTGTGTTTCCTAGTGACACTTGTGTGCAATGTCTTTAAAACCTCTTTAGGGGGGTGACCCGGGCACCTTAGAAGGGCCTTGGCCACCAGCATACTAGGGGCTTTAGCTGTGTTACTCTCTCCTCGCCCTTAGTTGGCTTGCTTAATGAAACATGCTTCCTTTTGATTTCCAATTGCTATGTCCGAATGTGTTGCTTGAATGTGTATCCCATATGTCTTGCACGTGTTTCATTATCTCATGCCTTGTGGATGTGTGCTTATCGATGTATGCTTTACCTTGTTGCCTAATAATGTTCCATTCTATAGATGGCTAACCATGGGTACGACCTTGCAGGGTCGATTCTAGGCTGACTTGTTAGGCACAACGCTAACAAGTGCCGCACGGACCCAACTTGGTGACACCAAAGTTTGGCCCGTGACACGGTGCATGAATGGGAATAAAACTGGGAAAGCTAAAAAGCTCTTGAAATTGATCTGGTGATCATCTAACTGGATATAGACATTAGACACCATGAGTGATCATCGGCAGGTTAGACATGATCATGATTATGGTGTCTATGACTGGAACCACAGACAACCCTGGAACCACAGACAGCCCCTATTTCCTCGATCTGGCTCTGCTTCCTTCCTTGTCAATCCGGTAAGTATAATGTGATTTTCTATTCTCTTTTTATATTATATAATGATATTTTTACGAACTTTTCTGATTATTAGGATGCAAGCAGAGGGGCACCATGGCAGTCCTTTGAGGATAGGGTGGTGACAGGTTCTTTTAGCTTAGCTGGGTAAGCATTGGTGTTCTGATTCTGTTAAAAATTTGTTCCTGGAAACAGGTGGAAAATGAATTAAAAGATATGAAAAGCTTAATAAAACATGTGCGTTCAGTTTCATTTTTATCCCTTCATTGTTTTGTGCTTGTTTCTTTTTTTGTATCATCACATGTATCAAGATTTCTAATCTTGGGTCACTTATAGCTTTCCAGTGCACTCACAGTCTCTAGTGCAAATACCAATCCATGGCAATCTCATGGCAAGAGATATTCGCCCGAGTCCCAGACAGATCATCCAGAGATCTCCTTCAGGACTCATGAACCTGCCGAGTATACTTCCTGTACAAGAATACAGCTTAAGATTGAACCAGGATGAGCAACATGCAGTTTTGAACCAGCTAAAGAAAGAAACATATAATCCCAGTCCGAAGAAGCTGGCAAGGGGAATGAGTTTGTACTACAGAGACGAAGCAAAAAATGTTTACAAAGCCATGGAGAAGCAGAATGAAAATGATGCCATGAGGTGTGCTGTTTGCTTAGAAGATTTCGAGCCTAAAGAGAAAGTGATGCTCACTCCATGCAACCACATGTTCCATGAGGACTGTATCGTGCCATGGGTGAAAAGCCATGCTCAGTGCCCTGTGTGTAGGTTTTCACTTGGTGATTAGAACAGAGTAAGCAGAGCTTCGGATAATAACTTTGTCAATACTATTGCAGCAGCAAATGATGATGAGCTGATTGCAAGAGCTTATGTCAATTATAAGAGCTGTGGATGAGTCTTTCTCTTAGAACAATGCAACCCACTGATATTATATAATTGTAGTGAGGTTGTAATGTTGTGATTCCTGATCACTGAAGAATGTTTATGAGGAAAAATCGAATTCTATTACCACAAGAACAAAATTTACAAGTGTTTAAACTCTATAAAAAAAACCTCACTTTCTTGACACTCTCAAGCTTTCTTTACATAAAGCTTAATTGTTGAGATGATATAAGCTCGCAAATGAGCTCTCTATTTGTAGTGAAACTCAAGCTCACTATTACAACCATCTAATGAATGCACCTAAAGCAAACTTGTAATTTTGCTTCATAAGTCCATAAAGAAGATTTCTCTTTGGATGCTTGCACCACAAATTTCAACATGCAAATCTTCTACCAAAAGTTTAATTTGATGGTTCTTGGAGATGAAATGCAGCTGAATTCTACAATTCTCCCCCTCCAGCTGCATCTGAACGATTGTCATCTGACAGCTATCCTGGCTATGTCTATGCACAACTCTACATTGTCTCGAGTAACCACATTTTTTAACATGTCGGCTGAATTCTCATTTGTATGGATCTTCACTAGTCTTAGTAGTCGTTGATCCATCACCTATCCAATGATAACGAATATCGACATGTTCGTCCGAGAATGATACATTAAGTTCTTGCTAAAGTTCAGAGCACTCTGACTATCACAATGCATCTTATATTATGTCTGCTTGATCCCTAATTCTTGGAGAAAACACTTTATCCACATCATTTCTTTTCATGCTTCCGCTGCTGTAATATATTCAGCTTCTGTTGTGGATAATGCAATATACCTCTGCAATCTTGACTGCCATGAGACAGCTCCCCCGCTGACACGCTTAAAAAGTGGTTCTTTACTCCCAAGTATAAAAGTGTCGAAGTAATAAAATATCCCTGTAAGACCGGGGTCGATCCACATGGAATAGATTTAATAGGATAAAATAATAATTTGAGTAAAAGTAAAAAGGCTTGATTTGTTTGAAATAATTGAAATTTTTTAAATTGGGTTGCAATAATAAAATAAAATGTCGGGGGTTAGGAGATCCGCTCTTAATATTTCAAACATAGAGAAATCTTACTTTTTATAATATACAAATTGTTATTATTACCCAGTTAATTTACTTTAGGAATTAATTATGCCAAAACATATAAAACTAGTCATAAAGGCGGTGATAACATTTGTCTATAATAAGTCCAGTTAGGTACTCAATTATGCCAAAAAAAAATAAAATCAGCCATATAGGCGGTAGCAAAATTTGTCAATAATTAATCTAGATTTAAATTACTTATTCATATTACAATTTATATATTATAAGATAAATAATATTAATCTATATTCTCATATTAATAGTTTCACTCTTTACCCCAGCAGGATGAAATTAGCTACTTATGATTTGAAGAAAAACTTGCATAATTTTATTACCGAAAGAAAAAGAAATTACAAAAAAGCTTGAAAAAATAAAACACACAAGATACTCTCTCCCAGATTCTACAAGAGAACTTTGAAAGAAAGCATGAAAAAAAATGAGAGGTGAGCACATCTATTTATAGTAGAAGTGCTCATCTCTCAATTATTAATTACAACTTTCCAAATCAAATACAAACAACAAACTTTTACTAATTTATTTTTTTATTTTTTCTTTTTTTACTTTTTTTGATTTTTTGTTGAAAATTTTACAAACATGATCACAATCCACTTAAAATGGATTATGACATTTCAACTTTTATTTTTTTTTATTTTTGTTTTACTTTTTATTTTTTTACTTTATTTTCTAATAATTAAAATTACATGCAACACACATTTACGTCTTCACCAATTTCGACCATGAAAAACCTCAGAAATAGAAATTCTTGTAGACATCAAAGATGTAGATATTTGAGTCGTCTTTCATCTGGAAATAGAATCGGCTCAATCCGATATCGGAGTAAAAAGTGTTGGGGTCAAATCAGGGAAGCGCAGCGGAAGGAGCGCAGTTCGGTTGAAATCGTAGTTTAAAATTTTTAAACTTACGAATAAATTATTTAATATCCAATATTAATAATTCATTCATATTTCACCTAAACATATTTATTCGATATCATATAACGATATAAATAATGTTGAAATACAACGAAACTTTTACGAAAATATTTTTCCACAAAATAGCATAAAACGAGTTTCCGACCGAACCGACTAACCAATGCTCATGGGGACTGCCCAGGTCAGCCCCTAAAACATTTGGACAATACGTAGGCTGCTCGAACAGTGACCAGTTCACTGTTTGGGCTGCCGTTATCCGGTAACGCCGTTTTTCACCGTTTTCGTGTATTTTCATTCCGAAATAATTTCCGATAAATATTTTTCTTGGGCAATTAAAATAAACAAATTTATTCTAATTACTCAATAAATAAAAACTGAATTTTTATCAGAAAAATCAGATTTATCATTAATTGCAATAAGACCTCAAAAGTTTACAATTTAATCATTTTAGTTTTTAAATATGTCAATTACATATTTAATTGATTCCAAATCAATCCCAAAATAATTTTTACAATTTTGCAACAAAACCAGAAAATTTTCCAGATTTGCGCAAACTGCCCAATAATTTTCTAGAATTACGAAAACAGCCCAAAACTTTTATTAATTATAATTTGGCCCAATTTGTTCAAAACACATCAAGATCAAATCCAATTAATCCCAAATTTGACACAAATCAAATATACATCAAATTATAACATATATATGAAAAGCCCCAAAATTTGAGTGGGTTAAGAACCCTAATTTCACAAATTACTCAAATTGGACAATTTACATTAAATTGACAAAATTCAATAATTTAATCATTCAATTACCACACCAATCAAGTCTCACCATCATGAAATTACCCAAGAACAATTCTGCTAAGCAACTCTAGAATGACAACTTCAATTTCTAATTAATATATCAAGCTTAATTACACTAATAAGCTTTATAAATTAATTATACATGCTAATCACATGCTACAAGCTTCTAACACTAATAATTACAAACACAAAGAGTTGAGATATCAACTTAGCATCACAAATTGAAACTAAGATAAGTAGAAATATTTTCTATGTAAAAGAAAGTGTGAAATACTTACAAAAATCCAAATTTTGGCTAGGCTTTCTTCCTTTCTTCCACCAAAGCTCTCAACTCACTTTGTAAATATTTTATAAAACTTGTCTATCTCATTTTTTGCTTTGCTTGCTGGAAACTATTAAAACAAAACCAACTTATTGTCTTTCTTCCATTTTGGCGTTGATGTTGTAAAAGGAAAACAAAAACATTTTTTTGTTAATTTTTTATTTTTTTATTTACACACCTGCCGAAAAATGAACAAAAAGAAATAAATAACAATTATTTAAAATTTTGTTCAATTCTTATTAGCCCACATTTTACTTTAATCAATATAACAAATATCTATCATAAAGTAAAATAACAAATGGGCCAATAAAAACAAGCCATTATCCAACTTTAATAAAGTATTTGTGATATTAATTAATTAATTATTTAACAATTAAATAATAAATATAAATATCTCAAATATATGTATTATATTTACATTAAATATCTCAAATACATATATTAATGATAAAGGTTAAATATCACAATTTGATATTTAATTAATGTGTATTTAATAATATCAAATATTAAATACAAATACACATTAATTCAGGAATGACGATCAGGTCCCGATTGAATGTATTTTTTTCGTTTAACCGTTAAACGAGTTATAAATAATCTGTATTATTTATAACTGTTGCCCTAGTGCTCTACGAGTATATTTCATTAGTGAGACTCTCCAGATTCAGGCATATCCGTCACGAAATCTAATTTTGTGTCCATAATTCATCCATCCTTAAATTATGACGACCACAGATAAACTCGCTGAATCATACAGGTCGAGGTCACTGCATACATATAATCCATCCGTCACAGGTATCCGGATTATCACAGAGATATAGATATAAACGTCAAATCTCTATAGGAATAATCCCGTCAACGTATCTATTAGCAATCTCTAAATAACATTCGGAACTCATTTTCGAAGTTTACTATGGCCATAGATTTAACAGATTGCTAATCACATTTGGACTACCTATGCTATGTACACAGAATTGACGGATCATTTTTTGATACACACAGGATATCATGAGCATGAGTCCACACCCAACGAACAGGCGGAGGTCTGATCTAAATAGATCGGTGACGTGACTGCCATCTAAGTGTGGAGGATAACTCATATATCCACAGTGGTATCTCAAGTCAAAGAATCACTATGCTACTCAACCCGAGAAGATTCCTACTGACGTTGGTGTACCATATATTAGGAAAGCTTCGGTGAGTCGTTCAGTGTTTACCAAATAAACACCTACACGTCTATACTGTTGGACAGTTATGACCCATATCGTCACTATTTGTACATATCATGGTGTTGTTGTACAAATTAACTATGTGACAAATGAGATTACTCTCTTATCATTTGTGATTAGATCACCTAGATGTATAAATGATAGGAGGTCCATATGATTAGTTCCTGGATTGAGATGATATGAGACAGTATCAGTCCACGAAGGATTAATTATTAAATATCCCTAGTCAGAGTATTATCGAGATTGGACATCGATAATGCGTAAAAGACTAGTATTACACTTGTGCGCGTTGTGAGGGCATAACGACATAGTTCTCATATATTTGGGTATATGATACTCATGCAAGTGTAGTAGGAGGTTTTGTTTTACCGATGGTACGGAAAACAGCTTCGCTCTGGATAGACCCCTCGGAATTCCATTGGTAGTATGACTATGTGTCTATGGAAGTCCGAAATCAGGGTAGGTGTATTTGGTCTTAACCTGAGACTTGCACCACTAATACTTGCGACAATCAATGTACTTTGGTTTTAGGTCGTCTAGGGCTTTAACAGGTTCTGTGTACGCCTCTGCTGGGTATATTGAGAATCGTAGTGTATTGGGTGTGATGTCAAGACGAAAGTATCACTCCAGTCATATGGAGATGATGATCGCGTAGGGATACAGAACTGGTTCTCTAAGGGTTGCAACCATCGGGATAATATGACTTGGTCATGATTATCCGATAATAAAGAGACTAGTTGCTAGTGATCCGATATATGCTTCGTACGGGGCAGGCACTGTACCAGCCCCAGGCCTTGCATGTGATCATCCGATACTGGATCGAAATACGCAATACTACGTATACTACGCCTGATATAGATCGCTTATTCCTGTAAGCATGTTTCTGGAGAATTGGGTAGGCATGACGCTTTGCTAGAAGCCAACCTTGTCTTATAAATCGGTACAAACGTAGTACTAAGTACTTACGTGTTCGGATAGTTCGACGACCGTATTTACTGCCAACATATCCGGGGAACTCATGGGTCGCTTCCCGAAGATTCACCGATGACGTATGACTCGCACTTTATTAATCTGGGATTAATTAGATGAGAGAGAAAATTAATCTGGGATTAATTGCAGAGATATTTTATCTGGGATAAAATATCATTTAAAGAGAGATAACGATTAATTTGGAATTAATCGATAAAATAATATATTCGATATATTATACGAAATTGGATTTCGACGCTGAATTAAAATTAGATTATAATTCGGGCGAACGAGTTAATTTAGAATTAATTCGTTAGCAACGTGAATAGTGATTTCGCTAGGCATAATCATTTAATTACGTCGCAACGGAAAATTCGTTAATTTGGAATTAGCGAACCCGAGCCCGAGATTATTTGTGAGCGCATTCGCATTTCGAATTCGAGTGCGGCACGCAAGTCACATCAAGCGTCAAATCATTAGTCACATCAAGCTTCAAATCACATGTCATTTTGAGTGATGTGACAATTTGATTGATTGATTGATTGATTGATGGTGGTAAATAGAAAAGCTTTAAAGCTTGTACTTGTTTGACTTTTTAAAAATCAAATAATTGGTATATGTTTAATTGTTTTTGGAAAACAATTAGATAATACACATTTCCATCTCTCTCTCTCCTTGGTTCACGGTTTGGAGCCAAAAATTGCTCCTTCTTCTCTCTCGGCCAATAGGCCATTTCCCTTCTGTTTTTCTGTTTCTGGACCGAAAATAAAGGAGAAGCTAAAGGTGATTTTGTGGCAAAATTACCTAGTGCTAGCACACCAAAGAGTATATACAAAGGTGATAGGGAAACCCACTTGTGAGCTTGGAATCACCATCAACCAAAGCTTGGAGCTTGGAGCAACAATGGAGATCACCAAAGCCGAAAATTGAGAAGAATATCACTGCCACTGCCGAGCTTCTTAAAGGGCAGAAAAAGATTTTTTGTTCTTCACCGCATCGCCTCAACCGATCGATGTGAGTATTCCGCAACTCCTTGATGTATTCACATGTGTTTTTATGCTTATTAATCGATCCTCGGGACCGTAGAAACTCCAACATATACCAGTCTCCCAAGACTCATGGTTCATTGGGATAAACCATCGGACCAAGTCCGATATACAACATGTACTGGTCTCAGCGGATTTTACTAACCGACATGTGTCAGTAAATCTTGACCAGGAACTTAATTTAAGGATATACAACTTATAGTGACACTTCACAATGTCAATTACAAACTATGTTGTAACTGCGTATTACGTTGTAAATCCTAAGGTCTTTGTCTAATATATATACATATCACTAAACCAGATTTAGTTTCAATCTAATCAATCTAATCGAAATTAGATCGAATACATATATAAAAGACAAGAGGTGCTACCATTTAAAAATAGTAATATTATGGAAAAAGGTATTGCTCGTATTCATGAATCAGACATAAATACGATCGGGATTGGCGCTCTGAGCACCAACCCTAACAATTTCTCTCACTTGATCTAGTGCCAATCCATGGTATCATATACACATCCCAATGTATATCACATACTCATGGCCCTCAAGAACTCACCTAACGCTCCAGATGTAGGTAACAACAAGTAAGCTCGCTATGACATATTGAGTTTGTCTAACAAACACAATTATTTTCCTTAGCATGCATCATTCATATTTTTGTAGAAACAAAGTTCTACATCGATATGACTCAGATGCCATATCAACATTGTGTTTCAGCTACTAAGTTGTCTAAGTATTTACGGATCAAATCCAAAATACTATGTAGACAACCGCAAACACAATACTAATAACAAACTTCTAATCTACGAGGTCACTATGCAACTTCATAAGTCAATACTTCATAAGTTGCAACTAATTCTACTCATACAGTAGAATCATCCATGACACTCTCACTGTATATTTTCTGACTCATTATGACGTAGACTGTCTAACGTCATAATTAGACTCAAAACTAATCTGACCCTAATGGTTGCAGATTTATTCCCCATTAATTAAAAAATCATTCTTAATATCTCAAAGATAATATAAAACATGTTTCAAGACCCATCTTATGGTATAGAGGATATCAAAATAACTCGTAACAATTACGATTAAATTGATATCTATAATCGTACTTAATATAATGTTCATTATGCCATCATCCTATGATGCATAAGATTGATTAGACATTCTAATCATTATCTCTTCGAAAAAGGAATCATCCATTACAAAAGATGAATAATATACATAAGACACATACTAACTATCAAATAGTTAAACTAACTGTCATATAGATAGTCTTGTTGCGTCATTTATTAGATCATATCTAATGTACGACAAATGAGAGTATCTCAGAAGTCTCTTAGTTATATATTATATATAAAACTTTATATCAAATGTAACAGAGACAACTCTCACTTCTTTTACGGAGAAAATAAGACTAAGGTAAACATCTTACCTCATTAACATCTCATTATTATCTTAATAATGATAATGCCATTATGATGTAAACACTAGAAAGAAATTTGTACGCTCCCACTAACCCTTCTCTCTAATATGCATTCTCTATGATTCGATAAAATCAGACAATCTGACTGATATCAAAATTAGAGAACACAAATTTCTAGAAAGCTCATCCGAGTCTACAATAGGCTATATAAATTAATATACCAAATTATAATCTTAGCAGAATACAAACTCTAGGGCCATTCCAAAATGAACTCTAGGGCCATTCCAAACTAAGAAATCACAATGGATCTCTTATATGAAGAAACCATTCAAAAACGCCATTTTGTATTCTTTAGCTAAAATGTACAATTTAATATCATCATTAATCAACAAATCTTAAATTATTCAATCAGTGCAACTAAAGACAAGTTTTCTCAGAATCTACAACAGATCGCTGAGTATAGCTTTTTCTCACTGTCATACTATTAAGGTCAAACCTTTAATAAGCTCACTGTGCTTTTGCTGCGCAAACCATTTGCACATTTTATGAACGTTTCATAACTCAAGCTCAATCAAATTCTAAACTTGATCGTAGTAATCAAATTCAAAGACTCATGATGAATTTTAAAGATACAATTTTCAAAACTTCAGATCGAATATATTTGAACCAATCAAAATATTCTATCCATGTTTCATCAGAAACACGTAACTAAGTCACGACAGTTCATTGACTAAGTTACGAAGTAAAGAAAACTACCTTAAGTAATTTTCAATTCATTAAATTGCATACATCCAATGTATCAATTTAATAATTTTTTGGCCCAATGACAATCATTGGTTAAATGAGATTTAATCACCTTCCCGAATACAATATTTATTAAATGGATAAGGATATGTGGTGTGATATGATATCAGACCATCCTTTGCCATATGGAATAAACATCTAATGCTTAAGTGAAAAAATCTCATAAAACAATGTTCTAAGTTATTTACTTAACTGAATATTGTTCTTAATGTTTATCCATTCATTAGTGACACTACTAGTCATTTTAAAATATGTAATAATTATTTACAAAGAACAAGTAACTATCAAATAGTCGCAAGTTCTGATATCAAATATCGAAACAATCATTCAACAATATTTTAAATAATTAGGCGGGAGATATGATATCCAATATTTACAGTTGTCGTATTGTGAAAATCAATATTTTCTATACACAACTATATGCTTATTCTTTCTTTAGCTTTATTATCTATTTTCAAATTATTTACAACATTTGCAAATAATCGAAAAACAAATAGTGTCTGACACGTGACGTCTGAATGTCACTAAAGCCACGAAACGTCATTATTAGATAAACAAATACCTAATGAGGTTTTCTCAATGCCAGTGAAGAATCTCGAGACATGAACCAATTCATGTCAATCTTTAGTGCATAAGGATCTATTCTGTCTAGAAGGATTATATCATTATCTATTCTAATCTAGAACCCATTCTAGAAATCTGCAACCATAATTGAAGTCAGAAAACATATATAATATGCATGCAGTGGATAAAAGTTTAATTCTATCAAACTAATAGAATACGGAACAACATAAGTGACAATTTACATAATATTACACACCGCATAAGTTAAGGATTTTTAACCTAGCAGTGCCTCCCACTACTTTACGTAATACCGTAATCCCCAACGAAAATGAGAATTCAATAATTAAATCGAATTCCATAATGGGAAGTGGAACCCATGAATATATTTCGACTCACAGCTTTGGCACGTTCTCGCCTACGTATATTCATTAGGTAGACAACTCATTGTCAATCACACTCACTGTGACTCATGGGTTCGGTCCTGATCGTTTCTCGTTATGATAGCTTTGGCACGTTCATAATGAGGCGTATCAAGGTTAAACTTGTCAATGACAAACCCAAGCTACTGATGTAGTCCTGACAGCTTTGGCACGTTCATGATTTCCACTTTCACTTGAATTTGTCTCTTATCATATAAGTTCTACCGGTGTAAATGAACTACCTTCAACCATAACTGCACAGCTTTGGCACGTTACAGCTATAGCATCATGAAAACATTTACATATGTATTGACAAGGCGGACGAAGAAACAAGTATTCCTAATACTAGTCAATTCCTTAAAACCTTATTTAAACGGGGATTTTCCAACAAAAGATGCTTTTACTTTATTTAATCAAATTAAATAAACACATGCATGTATTAAGTAATGATTAAATTAAACATTGAATTTTAAAGGGCTAATCATATTGGGCGTTCAGGATCAGACCTGCTCTGATACCATTTTGTTGTGGTAAAATCAGGGAGGCACAGCGGAAGGAGCGCGGTTTGGGTGAAATCGTAGTTTAACATTTTTAAACTTACGAATAAATGATTTAATATCCAATATTAATAATTCATTCATATTTCACCTAAAAATATTAATTCGATATCATATAACGATATAAATAATGTTGAAATACAACGAAACTTTTACGAAAATGTTTTTCCACAAAATACCATAAAACACGTTTCCGACCGAACCGACCAACCAATGCTCATGGGGACTACCCATGTCAGCCCCTAAAATATTTGGACAATACATAGGCTACCTGAACAGTGACCAGTTCACTGTTTGGGCTGCCGTTACCCGGTAACGCCGTTTTTCTCCGTTTTCGTGTATTTTCATTCCGAAATAATTTCCGATAAATATTTTTCTTGGCCAATTAAAATAAACTAATTTATTCTAATTACTCAATAAATAAAAACTGAATTTGTATCAGAAAAATCAGATTTATCATTAATTGTAATAAGACCTCAAAAGTTTACAATTTAATCATTTTAGTTTTTAAATATGTCAATTACATATTTAATTAATTCCAAATCAATCCCAAAATAATTTTTACAATTTTGCAACAAAACTAGAAACTTTTCCAAATTTGCGCAAACTGCCCAGTAATTTTCCAGAATTACGAAAACAGCCCAGAACTTTTATTAATTGTAATTTGGCCTAATTTGTTCAAAACACATCAAGATCAAATCCAATTAATCCCAAATTTGACACACATCAAATATACATCAAATTATAACATATATATGAAAAGCCCCAAAATTTGAGTGGGTTAAGAACCCTAATTTCACAAATTACTCAAATTGGACAATTTACATCAAATTGACAAAATTCAATACTTTAATCAATCAATTACCACACCAATCAAGTCTCACCATCATGAAATTACCCAAGAAAAATTCTAGGTTAATTATGAATGGCTAAGCAACTCTAGAATGACAACTTCAATTTCTAATTAATCTATTAAGCTTAATTACACTAATAAGCTTTATAAATTAATTATACATGCTAATCACATGCTACAAGCTTCTAACACAAATAATTACAAACACAAAGAGTTGAGATATCAACTTAGCATCACAAATTGAAACTAAGATAAGTAGAAACATTTTCTATGTAGAATAAAGTGTGAAATACATACAAAAATCTAAATTTTGGATAGGCTTTCTTTCTTTCTTCCACCAAAGCTCTCAACTCACTTTGTAAATATTTTATAAAACTTGTCTATCTCATTTTTTGCTTTGCTTGCTGGAAACTATTAAAACAAAACCAACTTATTGTCTTTCTTCCATTTTGGCGTTGATGTTGTAAAAGGAAAACAAAAACATTTTTTTGTTAATTTATTATTATTTTTATTTACACACCTGCCGAATAATGAACAAAAACAAATAAATAACAATTACTTAAAATTTTGTTCAATTCTTATTAGCCCACATTTTACTTTAATAAATATAACAAATATCTATCATAAAGTAAAATAACAAATGGGCCAATAAAAACAAGCCATTTTCCAACTTTAATAAAGCAAATCATTAATTTAAGATATTTGTAATATTAATTAATTAATTATTTAAGAATTAAATAATAAATATAAATATCTCAAATATATATATTATATTTATATTAAATATCTCAAATACATATATTAATGATAAATGTTAAATATCACAATTTGATATTTAATTCATGTGTATTTAATAATATCAAGTATTAAATACAAATACAAATTATTGTTATGATCAGGTTTCGATTGCATGTATTGTTTTTCGTTTAACCGTTAAACGAGTTATAAATAATCTGTATTATTTATAACTGTTGCCCTAGTGCTCTACGAGTATATTTCATTAGTGAGACTCTCTAGATTCAGGCATATCCGTCACGAAATCTAATTTCGTGTTCATAATTCACCCATCCGTAAATTATGACGACCACAGATAAACTCGCTGAATCATACAAGTCGAGGTCACTGCATACGTATAATCCCTCCGTCACAGGTATCCGGATTATCCAAGAAATATATATATAAACGTCAAATATCTATAGGAATAATCTCGTCGACGTATCTATTAGCAATCTCTAAATAACATTCAGAACTCATTTCCGAAGTTTACTATGGCCATAGATTTAACAGATTGCTAATCACATTTGGACTACCTATGCTCTGTACACAGAACTGACGGATCATTTCTTGATACACACAGGATATCATGAGCATGAGTCCACACCCAACGAACATGCGGATGTCTGATCTAAATAGATCGGTGACGTGACTGCCATCTAAGTGTGGAGGATAACTCATATATCCACACTAGTATATCAAGTCAAAGAATCACTATGCTACTCAACCCGAGAAGATTCCTATTGACGTTGGTGTACCATCTATTAGGAAAGCTTCGGTGAGTCGTTCAGTGTTTATCAAATAAACACCTACACGTCTATACGAGTCTCCCATGACTCATGGTTCATTGGGATAAACCATCGGACCAATTCCGATATACGACATGTAATGGTCTTAGCGGATTTTACTAACTGACCTGTGTCAGTAAATCTTGACCAGGAACTTAATTTAAGGATATACAACTTATAGTGACACTTCCCACTGTCATTTACAAACTACATTGTAACTGCGCACTACGTTGTAAATCCTAAGGTCTATGTCTAATATATATACATATCACTAAACCAGATTTAGTTTCAATCTAATCGAAATTAGATCGAATACGTATATAAAAAAAAAAGATGCTACCATTTAAAAATAGTAATTTTATGGAAAAAGATATTGCTCGTATTCATGAATCAGACATAAATACGATCCGGATTGGCGCTCTGAGCACCAACCCTAACAATTTCTCCCACTTGCTCTAGTGCCAATCCATGGTATCATATACACATCCCAATGTATATCACATACTCATGGCCCTCAAGAACTCACCTAGCGCTCAAGAGGTAGGTAACATCAAGTAAGGTCGCTATGACATATTGAGTTTGTCTAACAAACACAATTATTTTCCTTAGCATGCATCATTCATATTTTTGTAGAAACAAAGTTCTACATCGATATGACTCAGATGCCATATCAACATTGTGCTTCAGCTACTAAGTTGTCTAAGTATTTACGGATCAAATCCAAAATACTATGTAGACAACCGCAAACACAATACTGATAACAAACTTCTAATCTACGAGGTCACTATGCAACTTCATAAGTCAATACTTCATAAGTTGCAACTAATTCTACTCATACAGTAGAATCATCCATGACACTCACACTGCATCTTTTCTGACTCATTATGACGTAGATTATCTAACGTCATAAGTAGACACAAAACTAATCTGACCCTAATGGTTGCAGATTTATTCCCCATTAATTAAAAAATCATTCTTAATATCTCAAAGATAATATAAAACATGTTTCAAGACCCATCTTATGGTATAGAGGATATCAAAATAACTCGTAATAATTACGATTAAATTGATATCTCTAATCGTACTTAATATAATGTTCATTATGCCATCATCCTATGATGCATAAGATTGATTAGACATTCTAATCACTATCTCTTCGAAAAAGGAATCATCCATTACAAAAGATGAATAATATACATAAGACACATAGTAACTGTCAAACAGTTAAACTAACTGTCATACAGATAATCTTGTTGCGTCCTTTATTAGATCATATCTAATGTACGACAAATGAGAGTATCTCAGAATTCTCTTAGTTATATATCATATATAAAACTTTATATCAAATGTAACAGAGACAACTCTCACTTCTTTTACGGAGAAAATAAGACTCATGTAAACATCTTACCTCATTAACATCTAATTATTATCTTAATAATGATAATGTCATTATGATGTAAACACTAGAAAGAAATTTGTACGCTCCCACTAACCCCTCTCTCTCATATGCATTCTCTATAATTCGATAAAATCAGACAATCTGACTGATATCAAAATTAGAGAACACAAATTTCTAGAAAGTTCATCCGAGTCTACAAAAAACTCTATAAGTTAATATACCAAATTATAATCTTAGCAGAATACAAACTCTAGGGCCATTCCGAAATGAACTCTTCAAACTAAGAAATCACAATGGATCTCTTATCTGAAGAAACCATTCAGAAACACCATTTTGTATTCTTGAGCTAAAATGTACAATTTAATATCATCATTAATCAACAGATCGTAAATTATTCAATCAGTGCGACTAGAGACAAGTTTTCCCAGAATCTACAATAGATCGCTGAGTATAACTTTTCTCACTGTCATACTATTAAGGTCAAACCTTTAATAAGCTCACTGTGCTTTTACTGCGCAAACCATTTGCACATTTTATGAACGTTTCATAACTCAAGCTCAATCAAATTCTAAACTTGATCGTAGTAAGCTATGAACAATCTAAGATCTAGGGTCTAATGCTAATTTCCGGATTTGATATCAAATATTGCTCCCACTATAAGTTATAGGATAATTTTCTTCAATAAGAAAACAACAGAACCATTAAATATCAAATACTTTACGAATGATTCTGACATCCTATAGCACTTATATGGAAGTAATAAAATGGTATTTTCATCTTATCAATTATGTAGTTCCATTTATAGTTTATCACCGTATTTGACTTCAATAAGTCAAGTCTTTTCTACAATAGTCAACATCCAATGTTACACACTAAGTAACAAATAATTTTATTACTCGAGATCGTAGAAAAGATATTTTATCAAATAGAATACAATATTCTATCAAATAGAATAAATGATAAACTTCTACTCGTACCTCCGAGGCGCAAATAATATCAATTATATAACCATTATACAAAAGATAGATTCAAATCTCAAACATTTCAAGATTCAAATTTTATACTTATACATATCATATATGTAACTGTAGAAACTAATGGAACCTAAATTAAAAGGATTATTAAGTGTTACTGGAGCATATCCCCAAGAGTATTGAAACTAATTCGGTAACACTCAATATCAAACGAATCAAATCATATAAGATCCGCTTACTTCCACTGACCAATTCCATCAATATGGAATTGTAGAAGAATTATATTGATGTAAGAATTATATTCTTCGAATAACCTTAGAACAAATTGCCATAAATTCACATGTTTGATCGTATCAAACATCTTTGAACTATTCAAAGATTCACGATGAATTTTAAAGATATAATTTTCAAAACTTCAGATCGAATATATTTGAACCAATCAAAATATTCTATCCGTGTTTCATCAGAAACACGTAACTAAGTCACGACAGTTCATTGACTAAGTTACGAAGTAAAGAAAACTACCTTAAGTAATTTTCAATTCATTAAATTGCATACATCCAATGTATCAATTTAATAAATTTTTTGGCCCAATGACAATCATTGGTTAAATGAGATTTAATCACCTTCCCGAATACAATATTTATTAAATGGATAAGGATATGTGGTGTGATATGATATTAGACCATCCTTTGCCATATGGAATAAACATCTAATGCTTAAGTGAAAAAATCTCATAAAACAATGTTCTAAGTTATTTACTTAACTGAATATTGTTCTTAATGTTTATCCATTCATTAGTGACACTACTAGTCATTTTAAAATATGTAATAATTATTTACAAAGAACAAGTAACTATCAAATAGTCGCAAGTTCTGATATCAAATATCGAAACAATCATTCAACAATATTTTAAATAACTAGGCGGGAGATATGATATCCAATATTTACAGTTGTCGTATTGTGAAAATCAATATTTTCTATACACAACTATATGCTTATTCTTTCTTTAGCTTTATTATCTATTTTCAAATTATTTACAACATTTGCAAATAATCGAAAAACAAATAGTGTCTGACACGTGACGTCTGAATGTCACTAAAGCCACGAAACGTCATTATTAGATAAACAAATACCTAATGAGGTTTTCTCAATGCCAGTGAAGAATCTCGAGACATGAACCAATTCATGTCAATCTTTAGTGCATAAGGATCTATTCTGTCTAGAAGGATTATATCATTATCTATTCTAATCTAGAACCCATTCTAGAAATCTGCAACCATAATTGAAGTCAGAAAACATATATAATATGCATGCAGTGGATAAAAGTTTAATTCTATCAAACTAATAGAATAAGGAACAACATAAGCGATAATTTACATAATATTACACACCGCCTAAGTTAAGGATTTTTAACCTAGCAGTGCCTCCCACTACTTTACGTAATACCGTAATCCCCAGCGGAAACGAGAATTCAATAATTAAATTGAATTCCATTATGGGAAGTGGACCCAATGAATATATTTCGACTCACAGCTTTTGCACGTTCTTACCTACGTATATTCATTAGGTAGACAACTCATTGTCAATCACACTCACTGTGACTCATGGGTTCGGTCCTGATCGTTTCTCGTTATGACAGCTTTGGCACGTTCACAATGAGGCGTATCAAGGTTAAACTTGTCAATGACAAACTCAAGCTACCGATGTAGTCCTGACAGCTTTGGCATGTTCAGGATTTCCACTTTCACTTGAATTTGTCTCTTATCATATAAGTTCTACCGGTGTAAATGAACTACCTTCAACCATAACTGCACAGTTTTGGCACGTTACAGCCATAACATCATGAAAACATTTACATCTGTATTGACAAGGCGGACGAAGAAACAAGTATTCATAATACTAGTCAATTTCTTAAAACCTTATTTAAACGGGGATTTTCCAACAAAATATGCTTTTACTTTATTTAATCAAATTAAATAAACACATGCATGTATTAAGTAATGATTAAATTAAACATTGAATTTTAAAGGGCTAATCATATTGGGCGTTCAGGATCAGACTTGCTCTGATACCATTTTGTTGTGGTCAAATCAGGGAGGCGCAGCGGAAGGAGCGCGGTTCGGGTGAAATCGTAGTTTAAAATTTTTAAACTTACGAATAAATTATTTAATATCCAATAATAATAATTCATTAATATTTCACCTAAATATATTTATTCGATATCATATAACAATAAAAATAATGTTGAAATACAACGAAACTTTTATGAAAATATTTTTCCACAAAATAGCATAAAACGCGTTTCCGACTGAACCGACCAACCAATGCTCATGGGTACTGCCCAGGTCAGCCCCTAAAATATTTGGACAATACGTAGGCTGCCCGAACAGTTACCAGTTCGCTGTTTGAGCTACTGTTATCCGGTAACGCCGTTTTTCACCGTTTTCGTGTATTTTCATTCCGAAATAATTTCCGATAAATATTTTTCTTGGGCAATTAAAATAAAGTAATTTATTCTAATTACTCAATAAATAAAAACTGATTTTTTATCAGAAAAATCAGATTTATCATTAATTGCAATAAGACCTCAAAAGTTTACAATTTAATCATTTTAGTTTTTAAATATGTCAATTACATATTTAATTGATTCCAAATCAATCCCAAAATAATTTTTACAATTTTGCAACAAAACCAGAAAATTTTCTAGATTTGCGCAAACTGCCCAATAATTTTCCAGAATTACGAAAACAGCCCAGAACTTTTATTAATTATAATTTGGCCCATTTTGTTCAAAACACATCAAGATCAAATCAAATTAATCCCAAATTTGACACAAATCAAATATACATCAAATTATAACATATATATGAAAAGCCACAAAATTTGAGTGGGTTAAGAACCCTAATTTCACAAATTACTCAAATTGGACAATTTACATTAAATTGACAAAATTCAATAATTTAATCATTCAATTACCACACCAATCATCTCACCAATCAGAAATTACCCAAGAACAATTCTGCTAAGCAACTCTAGAATGACAACTTCAATTTCTAATTAATATATCAAGCTTAATTACACTAATAAGCTTTAAATTAATTATACATGCTAATCACATGCTACAAGCTTCTAACACTAATAATTACAAACACAAAGAGTTGAGATATCAACTTAGCATCACAAATTGAAACTAAGATAAGTAGAAATATTTTCTATGTAAAAGAAAGTGTGAAATACTTACAAAAATCCAAATTTTGGCTAGGCTTTCTTTATTTCTTCCACCAAAGCTCTCAACTCACTTTGTAAATATTTTATAAAACTTGTCCATCTCATTTTTTGATTTGCTTGCTGGAAACTATTAAAACAAAACCAACTTATTGTCTTTCTTCCATTTTGGCGTTGATGTTGTAAAAGGAAAACAAAAACATTTTTTTGTTAATTTTTTATTTTTTTTATTTACACACCTGCGAATAATGAACAAAAACAAATAAATAACAATTACTTGAAATTTTGTTCAATTCTTATCAGCCCACATTTTACTTTAATAAATATAACAAATATCTATCATAAAGTAAAATAACAAATGGACCAATAAAAACAAGCCATTTTCCAACTTTAATAAAGCAAATCATTAATTTAAGATATTTGTAATATTAATTAATTAATTATTTAACAATTAAATAATAAATATAAATATCTCAAATATATGTATTATATTTACATTAAATATCTCAAATACATATATTAATGATAAATGTTAAATATCACAATTTGATATTTAATTAATGTGTATTTAATAATATCAAATATTAAATACAAATACACATTAATTCAGGAATGACGATCTGGTCCCGATTGCATGTATTTGTTTTCGTTTAACCGTTAAACGAGTTATAAATAATCTGTATTATTTATAATTGTTGCCCTAGTGCTCTACGAATATATTTCATTAGTGAGACTATCTAGATTCAGGCATATCCGTCACCAAATCTAATTTTGTGTCCATAATTCACCCATCCATAAATTATGACGACCACAGATAAACTCGCTGAATCATACAGGTCGATGTCACTGCATACGTATAATCCATCCGTCACAGGTATCCAGATTATCCCAGAGATATAGATATAAACGTCAAATCTCTATAGGAATAATCCCGTCGACGTATCTATTAGCAATCTCTAAATAACATTCGGAACTCATTTCCGAAGTTTACTATGGCCATAGATTTAACAGATTGCTAATCACATTTGGACTACCTATGCTATGTACAGAGAACTGACGAATCGTTTCTTGATACACACAGGATATCATGAGCATGAGTCCACACCCAACGAACAGGCGGAGGTCTGATCTTAATAGATCGGTGACGTGACTGCCATATAAGTGTGGAGGATAACTCATATATCCACAGTGGTATCTCAAGTCAAAGGATCACTATGCTACTCAACTCGAGAAGATTCCTATTGACGTTGGTGTACCATCTATTAGGAAATCTTCAGTGAGTCGTTCAGTGTTTATCAAATAAACACCTACACGTCTATACGAGTCTCCCAAGACTCATGGTTTATTGGGATAAACCATCGGACCAAGTCCGATATACGACATGGACTGGTCTCAGCGGATTTTACTAACCGACCCGTGTAAGTAAATCTTGACCAGGAACTTAATTTAAGGATGTACAACTTATAGTGACATTTCCCAATGTCAATTACAAACTATGTTGTAACTGCGCACTACGTTGTAAATCCTAAGGTCTTTGTCTAATATAATACATATCACTAAACTAGATTTAGTTTCAATCTAATCAATCTAATCTAAATTAAATCGAATACGTATATAAAAGACAAGATGTGCTACCATTTAAAAATAGTAATATTATGGAAAAATGTATTGCTCGTATTCATGAATTGGACATAAATACGATCCGGATTGGCGCTCTGAGCACCAACCCTAACAAAAAGTTATGGCCAAATTACAAAAATTACGCATAGTTGAAATTTCCGAAATTGTACACTGTTAGAACGCCCTTTTAAGTTTTCGGCCTCCAAAATCCAAATGTCACGTCCATTTTTCTAGTTATGCATCCAAAGTATTATTTCACCTACATAAGAAATAAAAATCACAATAAAAATATATAAAACATAAATTTAATTATTATTTTACAAATGTGCTAAATTTAGGGGATTAATTAAATTATAAATGTAAAATGATTAGTTTCTATTTTATTATGTTTACATTTTTTAATTTTCATCACACCCCAACCAGCTTATTACTAATCCCTAGTAATTTAAGCGAAAAACTTTATAAAGACAAATTCTTATCCAAATTAATAATTATTTTCTTTCTTTCTAAATGATCAAATAAGTAAATTCTCTTAAACTTTTTACCATTCTTCCATACACACATAAAATAAGGTATCAATCAATTCATTATGCCCACAATATTCACAGGTCTTGTTGAAAAGAGAGTAATAGTTTTGTCCTAAAATTATATTAGAGTTCACACTTTTTTGGCAATGGAAGTTTATTTATAAATACAAAAATAATTTTTTTTCTTTGGTAATGATACATCTTCAATCCTTATAGCGAGCTTTGGGCCAGTGACTCCCAAGCCAGTTGGCTTTAGGGCACTAGGTGTTAAGACACTCTAACAGACTTAATTGCTCGGATCTCAGATGTTAAGAAGAAGAAGTTTCTGATTTCCTTAAGTTTTATCTTTAACCCATATAACGAGCTTTAAGCCAACAACTCCCAGACAAGATGGCCTTAGGGCAAAAAATGTTAAAAACCCTCTACGGACGTAATTGCTCGAGTTAGAGAGGCTACGAAATCGAACTTATTCACACACATTTTTTTAAAAAAAACTCAAGATCTACCGTTTTACGCGAACAATCACTGCTTGCTGAGGCAAGATGTCCAGTTATTAAGTAAAAGCTTAATTATTATTAATATCATTTTTTACACTAACTCAAATTCTACCGTTTTACGCGAACAGTCACTGCTTGCTGAGGCAAGATGTCCGGTTACTAAGTAAAAGCATGGTTAGTTTTTTTTTTGGAATAAAAACACAAATTCCACTGCCTTTAAGTGTTACCTCCAACAAACTAGAGAACTGAATATTACAAAATTTTCACTTACAACCTATATTCATATGTTACCGTGTATGTTGATAATACTTGTCAGATGAGCATATGAAGATTAAATTTAATCAATATTATGGAGAATTCATAAATTTAAATGATTCAAAAAGAAAGGAACAAAAACAACTTGTTACAAATTATTTTGAGATGCGTCTCAGGAGCGAAAACTCCTTACACAACCACATCTGAACAACAATTCCACTTGGTTAGTCAAAAATTTGTTGTTAGTTTGTGTGTATTTTTTTAATTTTTTTTACACACAAAATAACAACAAAGCAAAAATAAAAAAAAAACTTTTTTTTGGATAAAAAAACATCAACAACAAAATAATTTTTTTTGAACGAAAAACACAACAACGAAACATAAAAACGAAAATTATCTAATCAATTATCCCTCCCCCAACCAATTTGAGATATTGTCCCCAATTTCTGAAAAAGAAGAAGTAGAGTTTAGAAGACATCTAATGGTTAGTGTGGAATTGACAATTGAATCTACGACTATTTAAAAGAAAATAAAAATTAAAGATTAAGATTCAAGTCCACTCTACGCTAAATCATCAGTTTTTCTTGCAGTTAAGAAGATATTTTTTTACCGATTTTGAAATAAACCTATTTCTTTTGGCATCCTCAAGAAATACAAAAAGAAAATCGAAAAAGCCATCAACATTAAGCAATCCGACGGGTTTTTGGTGAATGTACAAGTTCGTCCAAGACACAACTATGAATAATTCTTCCAACGTGCCCAGCCCACCTGGTAAAGTAATAAAAGCGTCGGCATGATTGATCATTTCAGTAAGTCTTTCAGACATACATGATACAATGCATTCTTCTTTATTTTATTTTTCGATGAGGTTTTCCTCTGTCAAAGTTTTTGGAATGATCCCCAAAACTTGACTACTACCTTCTTACACTGCCTTTGAAACATACCCCATCAATCCAAAATTACCACCACCATATACTAAGTGCATGTTTCTTTTCGCCATAACTCTACCCAATTCTTGTGCAGCCTCAACAAATTCTAGTTTATTTCCAGAGCTAGTTCCACAAAAGAAACAAATATTGTTGACTCGCCGTCTTGAAGTTTTCTCCATTTTTTTACTCTTTCTCTTATCTGGATGTGACGAAGAGAGAAATGACGAAGCTGAATTTATAGATCCTGAAAAATGGTGAGTAATAAATGCACTAGTACCTGTAAAATGACAATTGTCAGATGAACTATATAATAGATCGTGAAAGTCAAAAAGTTTAGACTACCGTCAGCAAAATTAAAGGAAATCAAAACAATAAATTAAAGTAAATCAAAACAGTAATTTAAAATAACGAAAATCAAAATAATAAATTTAAAAATATGTACTGGTAGTTGTGATTGTGGCTCACATCTTCATCTAGTTTTACGTCTAATAATGGTTTGAACGCCCCCTATAGGTCATGGCTATGCTTCTCATCCATTTTCTTATG